>SZWC01006599.1:27740-41861 GCA_023375785.1 Penium margaritaceum
AAGAGAGAGAGAGAGAGAGAGAGAGAGAGAGAGAGAGAGAGAGAAAGAGCAAGAGAGAGAGGGAGAGAGAGAGAGAGAGGAGGGGGAGATGAAGATAGAAGTAAACACAGGGGTGACAAGGAGACAGTGAGATTATGGGATGTAATCAGATTAGGAGAGGGAAGGGACACGGGTGTGCCGGAGTGCATTGTTTGGATACACTCATTTTCTAGTGTGCTCTCATGGTGCAAGCGCACTAGAAGAATGCACCAGATTACCAGTGCTTGAAATAGCTACCATTGGGCATACATCCAGTGATGCACCATTTTTTGTGCAACTGGTACAATTTTGGTTGATAGGCCGTTACATGCTGACATGATCTATTTTCTAACAATGTTTCCCCTTGTGCCAATGCAGTCACATCGACCACAAGCACATGTTGTGACAGCCATGGATGCATAGCATACTGAATAACTACACCGCTGCTTGGCACAAATCCACACAGAGTTGATAAAAGATACGCTTAAGCACGGAACTGCATGAGGCCTGCATCCAGAGGACTACCCTCATGGCCTGAAGGTAGACACCTGCCTTGAGTTTTATGAGGAGAAAGCACACAGACCAGTCTTTTCCAAGTCACTCACAAAAAGCTAGGCTCCACTTGATTTGGTTCACGCGGATCTAACGAGACCCATGCTCGTTCCTTCTGTCCAATACGGCTCATAGTATATGCTGACAGTGGCGGATGACTACAATCATTTTGGTTGGGCATTCCTACTTAAGGCTGAAACTGATGCTCAATAGGCAATCATCAAGGGGATTCCGCTTGCTGAACGTCAGACAAAATGCAAACTATAAAAACTGCACACAGACCAAGGTGGTGAGTTTATGGGATCTCTGACTGCAGCTCTCAAAGGAAAAGGCATGGAACACCATATCATTGCACCATACACAATCCAACAAAACAGGGTGGCAGAACACTGGCACCGCACTTTGGGTGACACTCTGCGCACTTCACTCACTGAATCTGGTCTGACTTTTGGCTTCTGGGAACAAGCAGTCAAGTATGTCACACGGGTGTGGAACCGCATTCCACAAGGTCTACAGCCCAAAGCTGTCACGCCCTGGGAACAATGGTTACAGGAAAAGGCAGATCTTCGCCCCGCCAGAGTGTGGGGCAAATTGGTGTGCCTCTGGTTTCCACAGCCGCAACGTGACAGTAAGCACAGTCCATGCGGTCGGTGGTGCGTGTTCGTTGGGGTCTCGCATGCCTCCAAGGCATGGCAGTTTTGGGATTCCACGACTCACCAATTCGTAGAAAATTGGGATGCTTCATTCCTGGAACACATGCCTTATAAGCTTTTCGCACCTTGCGGCATGCACCTGTCATCACAGCTCACGCAAACTATCCCCACTACGTAAGTGTGCCGTTGTTTTTTCCAACTGGGGCAACATCAAACCCCAAACTAGCACACAAGGGAGGGGATCAGGGTAACTTCATCCCCACTGACCTCATTACACCCACAAATCTGGCCAGTACAAATCAAGTGCGCTGCACTCACCACCTGGACTGGTCCCTGAACAGCAATCTGATGACGCTGAGAAGGATGGGATTACCCTGCCCAAGCCTGTGAAGCGGTCTCTGCGGGTTGTCTCACAAGTGAACTACAGACAGTTTTACCACACAGCTGGGCCCACCGAGACTGACCCTAACCAGGTGGAGCCCCTATCTCACATTGAGGCTAGGGGGTGTTCTGACGCAACCGAATGGGAAAAGACGATGGTAGCAGATATCAACGCCATCCTCGAGCATAAAGTGTCCGAGCTGGTTCCCTTGCCTCTAGGGGCAAAGCCATTGACGTAAATTGTGTGTTCAAGTTGAAGAGAAATCTGGCAGGGTTGACAGAAAAATGCAAAGCAAGGCTAGTGGTTAAGGGGTTTTGCCAAGTGCCCGGCCAAGACTTCACCAACACCTATGCACCAGTCGGCAAGTACACCACCAGTCAAGAGTTTCTAGGTGTTGCTGCACACAAAGACGGGGAGATACATCAAATGGATGTGAAAAATTCTTTTCTCAATGGTCCTCTTGAGGAAGAGTTGTATGTCAAGTAGCCAAAAGGGTTCGAGGATGAAACAGACCGCGTATGGCTGTTGCTGAAAGCTCTCTATGGGTTGAGGCAAACACCAAGGTGTTGGAACAAGGAAATCAGTCACACACTTGAATATGGGGGATTCACTTAGAGCGTATGTGATCCCTCCCTCTTCCTGCACTGGGAGGACAATATCCCTATTTTACTACTAGTCTTTGTGGATGATCTCCTCATCTTTTCTCCCTCTCTTTCTCTCTCATCACATGAACCAAAACCCTGCTCACTCAGCACTATAGCGTGACAGATTTGGGTGATGTCCAAAACTTCTAGGGCATGACCATCATCAGAAGCAGAGTTGTACGCACACTCCCACTACATCGAT
Source organism: Penium margaritaceum (assembly GCA_023375785.1). Lineage (NCBI taxonomy): Eukaryota > Viridiplantae > Streptophyta > Zygnematophyceae > Desmidiales > Peniaceae > Penium > Penium margaritaceum. The sequence goes on from SZWC01006599.1 coordinate 30,192, forward strand.
GACGGTTTATTACACACCTCACAGATTACAGCATCTTGTGTAGCACTTGCCACGACAACACTATCCAATGAACCCTGATGTCTATGCTCACTTGCTAGATGCAGAGACTTCAGACTACGGACCAGACTGTAACACCACACTGTATCGTCAGATCACTAGCAGCTTGTCATACATTGCATCTAGTGCACGTCTTGACATCTCGTGTGGTGTCAAATTTTTGGCCCAGTTCAGTCAACAGCCGCAAAGCACGCATCACAACGCCTTGCTAAAATTGCAGTGCTACATGTTGGATACTGTTGGCTTTGGCCTCGTGCTTGCTCCCACATCAAACATGATGTTGGATGGTTTTTGTGAGAGTGACAATGTGCGTGATAGAGATGTAAGCCGGAAAGTGCTAGCTTGAGACTTCCTTGAATATGAAATCTGAATGTGGATTTGAAATCTACAGGAAAAACCACGCAAGATCGACCCTAGAACGGGGCCGATCCATCGAGAATTGAGAAGTTATGCCCAGCCAAAGGTTAGACCGGTCAAGGGGAAAACAGATGACGGGAATTCATTCCCAAGGACTAGAGCTCGACCCTCAAAAGACCCAACAAGGCCAAAGCACGCTTTGGGGCCCGGTTAGTAAATGAATCAAGGATTATTGAGGGCCAAGGTTGCTTCAGAATAACGTCTCGATGTGTTACTACCAGAAAGGGCGCTTCGGGCGGCCGTCACCGCCGCTAGTGGTGCTGCTAGAGGCAGGTTGCTGTGATCCAAGGCATACATCAGCAAAGGCGTAGGAGTAGCAGAAAGTGCAAGAGGACCGCCAACGTGCAGATGCAATGCTCAAGGTCAGTGATTGTGTGCTTCTCAATATTGCACACGTCAAGCTTTGCGGGGTCCGATCAAAGAAGATGAAACCCCGGTGGCTTGGTCCATTTGAGGTGCTTGAAATACGAATACCCATGGTGGCGCGGTTGGCTCTTTCACCTTCCATACTAGTCCATGTCATATTTTGAATCTCCAAGTTCAGGCTCTACCATGATCAGGCAGAGCAAATTCATGGCCGTAGTTTCGAGCCTCCCCCTCCAATGGTCATCGAGAGTGAGCAAGAGTTTTAGGTGGAGACATCCTTGCCCACCGTCACCGTGGCCGTGGATGGGAGTACCTCGTTAACTAGAATGACTACGATGTGGCCCACAACTCATGGGAGCCTGCCTGTAACTTCAACTTTGGCGGGGTGAATGCCATTCTCAACTTTGGCGGGGTGAATTCCATTTTCATGTACTAAGAGCTAACCGAGACGGCTCCCTCCTAAAGGGGGGAGGAGGGGGAGGAGTGTAAGCCAGAAAATGCCAACGCCACTGGTCACCCCTTGAGGCTTCCTTGAATGTGAAGTCTCACTGTGGATTGGAATCTGCAGGCTAAACCATACAAGATCAGCCCCAAGAATAGGATCCATCAAGAAAGGAAGTTATAGAGGGAGGAAGTTACGTCTAGCAAAAGGTTGGACTGGCCGAGGGGAATGCAAGTGACGGGATTTCATCCCCAACGATCAATGCTCGACCCTCGAAAGACCCAACAAGGTTGAATCACACCCTGGAGCCTGGTTTTTCAATCAGTCGAGGATTATTGAGGCCCCAGGGTGATTCATACTGACGTCCCGATGTGTTCTTACGTGGAAGGGCACTTCGGGCGGCCGTCACCACCGCTAGTGGTGCTGCCAGCGATAGGTTGTCGTGGTTCACGAAAACAACGATATGGCCGATGTCATGGCAAATCCTCTACGGTATAGTGCAATTTGTGGTGTGCTAGAAAGCATGAGAAATGAGCTACGTGATGCTGAGGCAAGAAGCTCATCCCAAGCCTGTACAGAGCCGCGCACGGCTTGGACGACTAGATAACTGCCTTAGACGAGCCACCTTGGAGGATGCAACCCTACGAGGTGTGCACATGGCATTTTATAGGCAGCACCGAGGTCGTCTGAGCAAGTACACAACCTCATCAATGACTTACTACATCATCAATGTGTCTTCCAATGTTGGACAATGCTTTACTACATCAGCATGTGGTACAGTTAAGACTTCTACCTACAATGAAGCAGAAGGGACTAGTCTCAACATAGAGTAATAGTATAAAAGGAGGGGCTAGCAGCCGCTCCAGTTTATCTCAGCATCCTAGAGCATCTGAGTTTCAGCTACCGCCAGCAAAGTCAGCCTTCTGACTTTGCACCTAGTTCTACATTTTGCCTCGAGTTCTCCTTTGTCGACCCAGTGAGCCTGGCAACATTGCCAGCTTAGCTAGGAGGGGCCCTGACTTCCTGAAGACCTATCTACCTGCAAGACACACCAAGACTCTTGTCTGTGGCTAGATGTCTGGCAAGACATTGCGCCCAACTTGGGCCAGGAACAAAGTCAGAGCTTTATGTTGTACAAATGATGCTATGAGGCTAGTACATAGTACTACTCTACATGTACTTTCGTTTTTTCATAATACAATCCAATTCCCACAAAAACAAGCTTTCGCACTTTGCTGTTTATAGCATGTACATGTCTTCCTAAGCACATCAGGGTCCTGTCACGTCAGCCAGGCCTACTCAGCCTTTGATATGGGCATGAAGAATTCCAACATGGTATCAGAGCAAGGACGTGCTTTCATCTATCACAGCAGCAGTAACAACATAGTAGGAAAAGTAGTAGGTTAAGACGCTCTCCACTGTCTCTATACAAGTGAGTAGTAGCATGTTTTGTTGTTGCATTTGCCTTATAGTTCAACGTGCACATTGCACAACCATAGAGGTTCAAATGAGTGGCATGGAACCAAAAAACCAAGGGGGAGGTCCTCCTCCCCTTGACAATCAAGGAGTAGGTTCCCCTCCTCTTCACAATCAATCAGTTTTGCATGGTTTACGCATGGGTCAGGAGCAGGGACGCCATGTCGCAGATCATGCACAACGGCAAGCAATAGAAGCGCAAATCTTTGCTGAACAAGCACAATGGATGGTAGAGCGCGTCAAGCTATGGAGTAGGAATGAGAGGCATTGAGGGAGCAGCTTAGAGCCCAAGAGCTCCTTTGACGGCAAGAGCAGCTCACACATGCGGCACAAGCGTCACACACACAATAGTTGCAACGGTCGCATGCAGTGTTGGCATGGTTCGACAAAGACATGAACACGAAGCCGAGTGGCGGTTTCGGAACAATAGCTTTGGCTCGCGACCCAAGCTCGCTCGCTCGCGCAAGCGAAATTGCTCGCGCGAGCGAGCGACGTGGGTAGACAAGACCTCGCGACGTTCCGATCTTGAAGCTGCGATGTGAACACCTCAAACATCAATGTCAAAAAAAAATAATAAAGACAAAAAAGGAAAAAAGACGAAGAGGACTGCATTTTCTGAAACAGCGAAGCGAACCGGCCAGGGGGGTGGTCTAGGACGGCGGCAACTCACCTCACCAAAACATGCCGTTGCCACTAGAAGAAGTAAGCACGGCCATCGACTTCTGTAGCGCTCTTGCCTTAACGAGTGGAAACGGTCAAGTTAGAGGCCATGGGGCAGGATGCGCAATGGAGTAAGAGCGAGGTGGCAGAAAGCAAAGTCGGATAGTCCCACCCGAAACGGTGTTGGAGACGAGCAGGTCGCCTCTCGAGAGTCCAAGTCCGCCTGCCGTAACCACCTCCACCACTACACAACCAACCAGCGGAGGAACATGACAAAAGAGAGCTATCGCCGAGAGTACAAGTCAAAAAGGTGATCTTGACACTAAGTGGGACGAGGAACACCTGCACAAAAATGGAGTTAAGTGGAGCAGCATTCTCTCTCTGGAAAATGCACTCCCAAGTAACAACTCACCTTTTGAGGAATAGAGGGGGTGGACGGTCGTCACCAAGCGACTAAGGGAGAGCAACTAACGGCAAAATTGGCCTCAATTTGCAACTGTGCACCGAATAACGACAATATGAATAGCTATAGTGCGAAAGTACCTTTTTATAGTCCACATCCAAGTCGGGAAAGGCTTTGAAATTGTTTTTTGACGTTCAGTTGCATCTTACAAGCTCGACTACGACCTTTCCAAGAAGAGAAACCTCAAGTGCCACTCTCCCAAGACAGGATAACCATTTTTCCTATCATGTCACAAGTGGGACTGTTACAAGAGGATGTCAACATCAAGGAAGAGTGAAGAGTTGAAATATCCATGAGAAAATGATAGTTACGGTGCCTCAAAATGTTGTAGGCCCTCCCTCTTTTTTAGGATCACAGTTGGGGCCCGGGCTAGAATCGAAAGACCCAAACTACATGTCATGGGCAAGCAGAAGCTAGAATCAAGATCGGATAGATTTTCTTCCGTTCGATTAAACACCCGAACTTCATCAGTGAGACTCCAGCCACTACTGAAGACACCAACATCCCTCTCATTGAACAAACGCTTATGGCGACTCAATCAATTATGACCTTCTTCTTGTTTGAAGGAAATCTTCAAGGTGCCCATCATCACCACCACATTTATCAAAAGGGAGTGTTGGAGTGAAGCGATAACTGTGCTGGATTTGTAAGACAACCTAGTTGATTTGATTCCTTCTTTGAAGGTTCTTAAGCAGTTGTAGATTTTTTTGTGACTAGTCGGGAAAATTCCTAATGAGAATTTTCCAGTAACAAGCTAGTTCACTACTCGTTTAGTATCCCACGTATTGTGTTTATGTTGGGGATGTTAAATACCTACATTCAGATGTCGAAGAAAAGAGTGACTACCTTGTTTTTTGCACCTACATTGAACGTCTAAACAATTGCCTCAAACAAGGCAGGTTGGAGCATGCAACCCTACGAGGTGCACACATGGCATTTTGTAAGCAGCACCGAGGTCGTAAGAGCTAGTACATAACCTCATCGATGAATAACTACATCATCAACGCATCTTCCAATGTCAAACGAAGCTTTTATGCATCAAAAGGTGGTATAGTTAAGACTGATACCTACCATGAAGTAGAAGGGACTAGTCTCAACTAAGAGCATTAGTATAAAAAGATGGGTTGGTAATGGTATAGTTTTTGTCAATATCTTGCAGCATCTAAGTGTCAGATATCACAAGCAAAGTCAGCCTTCTGACTTTGCACTCAATTCTACACCCTACCTACTATTCTCCTTTGTCAACCTTGTGAGCTTGGCAACATTACCAGCTTGGCTGGGAGGGGTAGTGACATCTTAAAGGCTTTCTACTTGCAAGACACGCCAAGACTCTTGTCCATGGCTGGATGCCTCGCAAGACATTGCACCTAGCAAAGGCAAGGAACACATTATGAGCATTGTGCTTTACAATTGCTGTTGTGAGGGTAGTACACAGTATTACTCTACACGTACTTTTGTATTTTCATAATACAATTAAAATCCCATAAAACAAACTATCCCACTCTGCTTGTAACAGCATGTGCATGATTAGCTAAGCACATCACAGAATTATCACATCAGCAAGGCCTCCTTAGCCTTTGTTGTGGGCATGAAGAATTTCAACAATGACCATGTTCGCCACGAAGTACTTCACAACCAACACATTGGCTGTGAAACATCTTCGGATCAAAGTGTTGAATTCAAGGCTTATGGAGATAAAACATAAAAATATGGGACGAATGGAGATAAAAATTTGTTGACCGAGGTGGAAAGTACCTTTGAACATCAGTAATACCGTACCTCGTAACGTTGCCGTACTTCATTTGACCTCAAATGGAGTGAAAAGATACCCACCATGTCCAAATTTGAAGTTGGATTTCTCGCACTTAGTAAATTAGGAACGGCATGCCAAGTGTGGAACGAATGAAAGGTCTTATATCCATGTGTAAAAAAAGGATACAACATATCCTTAAAAATGCTATGTCGTTACTACAAGAAATGCAGCGCCAAAATTCTCATGTCATCATGCTCCTCGAACAATGACAAACCTCTTGTTTGAGGTGTTTGTGATTGAATGAGGGCAAGGTTTATGTGGGGTTTGCATGGAGGGTTCGAGAAACCCCATGCATTGAGAGGGAATCTGTTGGCCACCACTACCACGAGGGCTACTAGATGCCCGCACAAAGAAAGAAAACCATCAACCTAGAATGTTAAGAGGGGTTGGATTTGAAAGTGTTTTTTGTGGAAACTAGGGGTGGTTCGTGTGAAAAAAGAGTCCAAATGTTGAAACGCGCAATGTAGCTTGATTACGGTGGAGCGATGACTCATTTGTTTTTTTACGAGCAAAGCCCCTATTTCAACGTAGTTTTTCATGTTTTGTTTTCGTAAAGCCCACAGAAAACATACAAAACCTTAAATGGTAATGAGGGATTTTCATGTACAAAAACAAAAAGGGTCATCGCTCCATCGCAATCTCACAAGGTAGTGAAGGTCATGATCAAGTGATGGTCATATGACCCTCGTCGTCATGAGCAAAGCATGTCATTGATCGAGCATGCCTTGCTCCTTTTTAAGATATGGGTATTTCCATGTATTTTGGACTCACGTGTAAGAAAGCTTTATAGTGAGAGTGGTGCGAGTGCCCGAGCTATTTGGCCCTTTTAGCTCAACAGTTCCTGATTTTGTAAGGTCATTTTTCTTGTTTGGCCATGTTTTTAAACATAGCTTTAAAACTGGTCGCGTTTCAACATCCTCATCCAAGATGGCCATAAAGTGTCCGTGGATATTAGATTTGGCCATGAATGACCGCGGCTCGCAACCTACCTTACTATTCTAACCATAATCAAGCGCGCGACGGCTCCTCTTTTCAAATGTGGCCATGAAGGCAGCCGAAGGGAATAGGATGGCATGAGTCAGAGATGCCGACTAAAGGAGCACCTGAAACATGAAGTGATCTCCTAAAGTCACTCTTCGTATTCAAAGGTTCTCAAATGTACATGAAGAGGAAAAAAATCCTTAGAGCATGCTGCAAGGGATGACAAAATACAATTTCTTAACAAGGAAAAATCTAATCTGAAATTTAGGGGTCTTTAAAACATGTTAAAACTTAAAATAGTTAATGAAAATTAGAATTTAATTTTCCAACCCACATTTTGTAAGAAACCTTAGTAAACAATATTTTGTATGAATAATGTCACGAAAAGTAAAAATAAGTGGACATATTTTTCAAGATATATCGTTTAATACATTTTCTGTATTATTACTTTCTCTCTCATGACTTTCTGGTCTGGGTCCATAAATATATCAAATAAATCCTGATTATGGAACATTTTTCACAGAATAATACGCACGTAAGGTTTTCAAAACCTTTTTATACGGTTCATGTGGTGACTATTGTTACATAAAATTTAATGCTTATGTTTTCCAATGAATCTTGTTCTAAAGATTGCCTATCAAATAAAATATTGTTTGGATATATGTAAAACTGATAAAGTATTAAAAATGAATGCGTTTCTTTCACAATGATTTTTTAAGGTTTTTGTACATAGCAAAGTATCATTAAGAACAGTTTTGAACCATTTTTATATTTTATTTATTTAATGAAGTTTTAAGCCTTTCAAAAGCCATACATGAAGGTATTTTGAAGTTTTAAATGCTAAATATAAGAATTCTTGTTTATAAAATCATGTCAAACATTTCTTCCCTATGAAATTTCTGTATTTAATACATTTCATAATATAGATTTTTATCATTCAGATTATTATATAGATTCTTGTGAAATTTGGTTTAGATTTTGCCCTAAAATTCATAAATTGATATATTTATTTCAAAATGTAATAAAAAAGGAAGTGGTGAGATATTGAAATTGATCAAAAGAAAACTGATTACACGATTTATCTATTTAAGAAAATTTTAAATTATTTTTCAAATTTTAATATATGTAGTTTGATAAATTCATGAAACTGGAGGATTCGTTTACGTAGTTTTTTAACTGAATGATGGGTTATTTTTGAAAATCAAATACACTTAACGACTTCTTTGCTTCACAATGGTTTGAAGTCCCCTACAATTCTGAATAAGGTTGTGTTTTATTCAAATTTTGTTATGTTTTAAATTTTTTTGGCATGCTTGAAGGTTATTGTATTTCTTTTTATGTTCATCTTTGTACCTTACAACATGGATAACAGTTAAACGAGGTCACTAAGTGTTTGGTGTTTTTTTTGGTAAATATTGCTCTTTTGCGGGATGTTGTTCCCGTCGCTTTAATGGCCACATTTGAAAGGAGGAGCCGTTTCACCCTGGACTATGGATAGGACAGTAATGTTGGCTTCCAGCGGGAGTGCTTTATGGCCAAATCTGAACCGGAGCGACACTTTCTGGCCAGTATTGAAGGCGAAGCCTTGTTGCGGCCTGTTTTGCTCCAAATATGCGAAAGAGATCGTCAGACGTGAACATATTACCATTTTAAAAATTGTGTGAGAGAAACACGTCTTGTGCCTTCTTCTCTTCCATGGGATCTATTGAACAGCAGTAAATGATTTTTCTACCCGATCACTTTTCCATTAAGGCTACGCTGGTTGCAAGACAAAAATTGGCATGCGAACTCAATTCAAGTTTATTATTTCGGACTGCAAAACAGGGAAATAGATCGACATTTCATGGCCAATATGGATGAGGACGTCGAAACTTGATCACTTATTTTCAGGGGCCATTTGCATTAACCGACCTCATCAGTAATACACTCAATTGTTTAATGTTTTAAAGGATCAGGTCTGAATTGTTCTCGCTGCCTGCCGATCCCTTACTGCGACAGTGCATCGGAGCTCAAGGTACGAACACTGTGCACTAGGAAAAGAAGGTTCCTACATTTTGTCGATGAGTCTGAGTTCAGTTCTGCTATCTAGAAAAACCCTTTTGAATATCAATAAAGTTCCATTTATACAATTTTTCATTCGTTAGAATACTTCTGAATGCTCTGCATTGAATTTGTTTCTCCTGAGATCTTCTAAAGTTCTCCCATATTTGCATGCACGAAGTGACGTTGTACATCTAACCAATGTCGGATTATAGTTAACTCTTATAACAAACCTAATTAGTATAGTTATCATTTCAAAAACGTAAAAAACGATTCATTTAGCGCAACAGGTCCTGTGGACTAGGCAACTGTTTCTTCACGGTTTTGATCGCAATGGGGTTTCGTGTGATGTGGAGTAACTTGGATTTGTCGTATGAAGGATGATACTGGATCGGTCAGAATCAATTCCGATTCTAGACCAACGGAGCTTGACATTTACTAGAGCCTGTTTGATCAATGTGAATTTTCAGTGAACATAGTCGAACATCCGCGTGCGCAATTTTGATCTTTGACACAACCCATTGAAGGAGTTGGGTGCGGTGAAAACACACCCAGAATAAACGTTTGTCAAACCAGCAGTTCAATGTGTCAAGGCCGGGGCCAACACAAATTCCATCTGCAGCTTGCCTATGGCTGCCAACATCGCCCGTCAAGTCGGCGACGATGCCGAGTTCGTCTTTCGACTCTAGTTGAAAAGCAACCGACAGCAGACGGGTGTACACGAGTAACCGAATCGACCACAGTTGCAATAACCGGCAAATATGTATACATTCTCAGGACAACGAATTCGACTGTCATGAATCTTTCATGAATCCGGTGTCAGCTCTGACTTTTCAGCGCTATACCTATGCACAAACGCATGTGCAAGGTGCCCTCTTCACATGTGACGCAAAAAATACTGAAAACTTGATTTTTTATGTCAACTAATAATAGTCCTCAGATGGAACCCGGCTAAACCAAGATCAAACACGTTTTAATCGAGTTACAACTTTTAAATTTCTTTCACTAAATCATACTATATTTACAATCATTTCATAGTAAAGGATGTTTTAACATCAAAATAAAACGTATAAAAATTTCATCATAAAATCCACCTACTTCAAGCACATGGACTTGATTCAATGAATATTTATTATATTTTAAATTTATTCAGAATTAAACATGATTTAAATTAATAAAAATCATCTTTAACTAAAGTAAGTTTACGTTTTTATTGAAAACCGCAAGTATTAATTGAAATCAATGGGATTTAGAGCATTCACATGCTTCACTAATCTTCAAATCATGTTCTAGGTATTTATATCTTCGTAGCATGCGAAAACTCTTCAAATTAATTACGATAAAACTGATTTATAAATTCAATTAAGGCAAAAAATAACTTATCATTATCTTAGTCTTTGGTATGGTCTAATCTTGTTTATGTTAGAGGTGAAAATTCGTATGCCTATTTTTCTAGTTGAGGTGGCACAGTCAGTGTTGAAATGAGAAGAGTCTGCAAAGAGTAAAGAAATTTTTCTCTATATATTCCCGTGTTCAACTTCAAAGTTTTGCATACTTGTACAAGCCACATTTTACTCAACATCTAAGTCTAAAGGGGAATGGACTCTGGAGCTTTGAAATAATGTGTGCTACATGCACAACATGGGTGTGCATGCTTGTTAATCATACTAGTGAAAATCTATGCTTAACAACTATGCACGACTAGGTACTACGCTACATAAAGTTCGGGTGGGTCTACACTAGACTAAACATTAAGGGCCGCTCTACATATGCAATTACATCAACACGACTTAACAAATGCATGCAAGGCCTAATTTAGGGACTACTCAACATCATTGCATGCATGCATGATGCATAGTTGCATCACCACATGCATGCACAAATCACTAGTCACTTGAAGGGCTTGGAGCAAGGACCGCTCTCCGTTAACAGTCAAATGCATGTCTCAGCACCAAGAGATACTAGAGGGCTTACTATTTAAAGGAAGGTTCCTAGACTAGGAATATTCTGACTAATGCCGAAAGTAACTACCAGCCTGCACAATTTTTAACTTGTCAAAAGCCTACTATAAAAGATGTTAAGCGTGGCAGTTTGCATTCAACAAATAATTCATCACCCTCTACCAATGACAGTGAGAAACCACCCTTGACCACCTCAAGGGCAAACTACCTCACTCAAGTGGTTAATCAACTTCTAATAATCAAGCTACATTTGTGGAGCTCTCTTGCTATATGTAGCCCACCCATGTGCTACGAGTTGTGTCTAAGTGTTGGAGTCCAGAGTTAGTTTGTACTTGAGCTAAGGTTTTTTATTCTCACTCTAGTATTATGATTTCCATGGACTAAGTCATTTTGTCTTGATATTTTTCTTTTCCAAGCTCTTCACTCACCTATAACTGCTTCCTAAGAACAAACTTCCAAGTAGAAAAGAGCCTAGCTCTTCCTGCTCCCCACAAACATCAACATGGTAACACAGAAAGGTCAGTTCTGAACAACATCTACACTTCAAGTTTTAGGTTGAGTTGTTTGAGTTATGGAGTCCACTCGCCTAGGCCACGAATGAACTAACGTTTTCTAGCACCCAAAGTGGAATCCTTTGTGGAAACATCAAAGACAACCAATTAAAACCAATCCTCACAAAACAACACACTCCACAATTAATGTACATGCATTATACACATATCAAATAAAAGTACAAGGAACTTTCCTATATATGTTTAGTCATTGAAACGAATATTCCTTCCATGGGGTACAAATGGTGGAAGCTTCGTGGAGACATCCAAATTCAACTATCTTTCCTAAACATTTCATAGAAATATACTATAATATATAAGTATACAGATAGAGAGAGAGAGAGAGACAGAGAGAGACAGAGAGAGAGAGAGAGAGATATAGAGATATAGAGAGAGAGAGAGAGAGAGAGAAGAGAGAGAGAGAGAGAGAGAGAGAGAGAGGG
>SZWC01006599.1:41970-52662 GCA_023375785.1 Penium margaritaceum
GAGAGAGAGAGAGAGAGAGAGAGAGAGAGAGAGATAGAGAGAGAGAGAGAGAAGAGAGAGAGAGAGAGAGAGAGTGATTGCTACAGAGGGAGAGAGACTAAGAAAGATAAGGAGAGAGAAAGAGAGGGAGAGAGAGAGAGCGTGATTTTTTTTTCATGTGTGTGTGTGTGTGAAAGAGAGAGAGATAAATATATACATACAGAGAGAGAGAGAAAGAGAGAGAGAGAGAGAGAGATCAAGAGAGAAATAGAGAGGAAAAGGGGGAGAAATAGTTGGAAAGAGCGTTACAACATTGAGTACCTATTGAATATGAACCCAATGGAAAAGAAAAAAAGGGAAAAACAAGTAGCAAGAGGTTGAGGGGGAGGCGAAAACTGGACGAGGTGAGTGTATTAGGTTGTTAATACATATTCTACTGAAGTTATGAAAACCTTGTACGATTTTATGTCAATTTTCTAGACCAAATATCTTAGTACACAAAGACACGTTTGTACATGCAAGGGTAAACGAAGCAAACATGATGGGGAACTAAAGGGAAATGTGTATTTAATGCATGTATAGAGAGAGAGGGAGTGAGAGAAAGAGAGAGAGAGAGACAGAGATAGAAAGAGAGAGAGAGATATATATATATATATAGAGAGAGAGAGAGAGATAGAGAGAGAGAGAGAGAGTGTGTGTGTGTGTGTATAACGAGGTGCCCTATTTTTTCTGGTATATTCGGGGCCTCAAACAGGATTTGGGGACACTCGGGGCATTTTCCGTTTTTCGAATATATGCCAAGAGGTCTAGCTGGACCCCGACGGCTCGCAACAACGAGGAGGAGGAGGAGCGAGCAAGCGAGCGCATGGGCGAGCGTCGGCGTCGAGGTCACGCCGGCGCTAGGGGGCTGTTTCACGCGAACCCCCACACGGCGTTCCGAACACGCCACGCGAGGGTGTCTTCTCTGTCAAGACGGGCAGCATATCGCATACGCTACACGTCAAGTGGTTTGTCTTGGCAGCGGGCTCTCGATAGCGCGCGCGGTCAACGACGATAGCAAAACAATGGCTGTGACTGTGTAACGATTGCACCACTCCCGCTGGCGTGGGCAAGACAATGACAACACCCACCGCAGGGAGGCATACCGGAGCAACGAGGTGGCTCGTGGAGAGACAAGATCGACCGTGGATCTCGACGATCGACGGCCAGGGACTTCTCCCACTAGGAATAAGGTTTAAGTAGAGCACCAAGTTCAGGTGCAAGCATAACACCAAGTTTAGGTGTAAGTAACTTGATGTAGCAAGCTAGGAATGTAGTAGAATGAGGCCTGGGCTAGCCAGCCGGACGGTATATATACCCTATACACGGAAGCGCTGCCATAGCTTGCGAAACTTTGAGGAGCTAAGGCACGGACTTTGCCGGACAACGTTGAGGCTGATCCAATGGGAGATTGCTGGACCAGACTTCGAAGCCAACGCACGAGACAACCTTTGGAAAATTTTCTACATTTCCAGAGCATCCACACGGCCTACTGTGCGTGCGCAAGAGACAACGAGTGACTCCCACGCACTTCAAAGACATCATATTTTTGTCCCGAACTACCGGATTGCGTGTGTCATTCGCGGTGACACTACTACGCGCAGTAGCATTAGGGTGGGGCAGGCAGCTAAATATACTGGCTACTCAAGGTGGAAGTGGGAACGTAGCTTTGCAACATGCCGTGTGGTGGCAACTAGGTGCGGTGCAAGCTGAAGCTCGCGCGCCGACGACAGAGGAGGAGTTCGAGCAAGCTATGAGAGATCGATTTGATCTCGTGAATGCTACCATGGTCGCACGTAACAAGCTTAAGGAGCTGAAACACATCGGCTTGGTGTAGGAGTAAACACGTCGTTTCTTGGCGTTGTGCGCGATGATTGACGATATGAGCGAGCTGAAGATGGAAAACAAATACCACGACGGCTTGAAGGCAGAAATTCAGCGCACGCCTGCACTAAGTGGCATCAAAGAGTTCCAGGCAATGGTAGCCACTGTTGGGCATTGACACACTACGCTACCTCAACAGAATGTTCACCATCGAGCACAGCACCAATAAGCTAACCCCATGGTGATCAACGTAGTGCAAGGAGGCAAGCAGCAGAGCAAGCCGCGTGGTGGGAATTGTTGGATCTGCCGGAAGCCTCGGCACCACAAGAAGGACTGCAAGAAGAAGCGGCAGGGAAACGGCAACCAGCACTGGGTGGCGGGCGGCCATCTGCTCGGAAAACTTCGTCTACATCCGTGAACACCAGCCTTGAAAGTCCTTTGACAACTAAGGAGCTGTCGAGTGTATTGTTCCGGAGCAGGGGAAGCGTGAGCGTTCCGGAGATCCTCTTGAAAGCTGAAATATTATTGGATGGTTATGCAGATGGCGAGAGGCGCCAGACTCGCCCACAGGTTAAAGCTTTACTCAATTGCGACGGGTCGCACTCATTCTTTAGCGACGAGCTTGGAATGAGGTTGGGGCTTGTACGACTACCCGGGAAGCCAACTACGGCCAAGTTGGTACAAGGGGAGCTGGAGTGCGGATTGCCTCTAAAGCCTCTGAGGGTCCGTCTGGGCAAGCTGTCGTGCGAGGTGAACTTTTGCACATGCCCAATGGATACCTATGACGCCATTCAGGGGCGTGACTGGCTGCACCGGTAGAATCCTGCTGTGGATTGGGTGTGTAGCCGGGTGAAAGTGAAGAAAAGCGGAGAGCAAATCGTTTTGCCATTGTGGGCAGTGGAGTAGGAATCTTGGGCAGGCAAAGTGCCGTAGTTAAGTTACGTGCAGCTGAAGTGTTGTCACCGCAAGGGGGAACAAGTGTACATTTTGTGAGTGCAATAGAAGGAAGCAGCTGTAGAGGGGGAACTGCTGGCAGTGGAGACAAAGCAACAAGAGGGCAAGTAGCAGAAAGCATTTGCAACAGAGCTGTCCGAAGGTATCAAAGGAGTGTTAACAGCTACAATGACGTGTTTCCTGCTGAGTTGCGAAAGGGTTTACCACCAAAGCGAGACATCGACAACAAAACGGATCTAGTTCCTGGAGCAACTCCAACGGTACGAGCTGCTTATTGCATGAGCGATAACGACTTGGGTGAGCTGAAGAAGCACTTGGAGGAGCTAACAAAGCCAGGGTTCATCAGACCATCGGTGTCACCTTATGCTGCACCAGTCCTCTTTTTGAAGAAAAATACAGGGGAGCTGCGGATGTACGTGGACTATCATGCACTAAACAATGTAACGATGAAGAACCGGTACCCGCTGCCAAGGGTCGAGGAGTTATTTGACCAGCTGAGGGGAGCGCACTTTTTGAGCAAGATTGACTTGCGCTCGGGGTACCATCAGATCCAGATTGCGGACCAGGATGTGAAGAAGACGGTCTCGGACGCGGTATGGTCATTTCGAGAACCTCCTGATGTCGTTTCGGCTAACCAACACTCCTGCAACGTTCATGAGCCTCATGAATAGGATCTTCCACCCTCACTTAGACCAGTTCGTGGTAGTGTTCCTCGACAACATGCTCGTCTACTCTCGAACTCTAGAAGAGCATCAGCAACATCTTTGGGAGGTGCTGGACATTCTTTGGAAAGAGAAGTTGTTTGCAAAGCTGTCCAAGTGCGAGTTCCAGAAAAGGGAGGTGTAGTTCTTGGACATATCGTGAGCAGCAAGGGTCTCTATATGGACTTAAAGAAGGTGGAAGAAGTGATGTTGTGGCCGACACCAAAGTGTGTGCGTGACATCCAGGTCTTCCTGCGGTTTGTCAACTCCTACTGTAAATTCATCCGGGGGTACGCAGAAAAGGGTGCACCAGTAACTCAGCTTCTAAAGAAGGAGCACCATTGGGAATGGGGCGAAGAGGAGCAGAAGAGCTTAGAGGAGCTCAAGAGTGCAATGTGTGACGCTCCGGTCCTGGTGCATCCAGTATCATCCAAGGAGTACGTCATGGCGACGGACACAAGCGACTATGCCATTGGGGCGGTCCTAATGCAGGATTACAAAAAGGGGCCGCAGCCGATTGCGTACGTGTCTCGCAAGTTGCGAGGTGCGTCTCGCCGATTCAAATAGTCCAAGCAACAAGATCGTTTGCTTGCCATATGTTTGGTACCAAGAAAGCGGGTGAACTTCACACATCACAAACCATAGAACCTGCCTCCACAACCACAAGCGTTTTGATTAGAGCTATGTGACAGTCTTGACGAATAGGCAAATGCGCGTTCTTAGCAAGGGCATGATAAACGTGATACGATTTGATGGATCACATGTCAAATGCATCATTATCCTCTATTTACCTAATATTCCCATAGAGAACCTTTCCCTTGGCAAACTTATGAAGAGAGGAGCTAATGTTATGAGTATTAGCAAGCATGTCAAGCTCAAAAGCCATGAAGGAAAAACCTTTGTGGAAGGTCTGCTTTTTCCTCATGGCGTGATTCAGTTGGACTATAGTGCACCAGCCCCCTAAAGCATGTTTGAATTTTTACCATTACAAAGGTAAAAGAGTAGGAGTTAAAGAAGCTTGACGTAAAAAATGCCTTTCTTTAAGGAGAAATGAACACGGCAATCTACATGAAGCAATTGGAAGGGTATGATAACGATGTCCAAAGAGTTTCTAATCTCAAAAATGTTTTATATGGGTTCATGGAATATCCTTTTTCTCTGGTTCCACTAGCTACAAAATCTTCTTCTGTCATGGAACTTACATCAATTAGTCTATGATGACTACTTGTTCTGACATTGTCAAGTTTAGGAAAAGCGACCAGATTGTTACATCCTTGTCTAAGTTGATGATATCCTAATCATCATCCCATCACAAGAATTCATCAACACAAATACTTGTGCAATTGCACAAGAGATCAATGTGACCCTTATGCCAAACGTTTATCATTACCTTGGTATGACATCGAACAAAATCACTCACAACGCACACTCAAGCTGTTAAAGCATTCTTACATGGCCTTATGTCTTTGAAGGAACTGATTTCCCTAACCGTTCCATTCCAACTCTTCTAACGTAGTAGGAGTTCATCCATCAAGCACCAAGGGCAAGAAGTGAGATGGATTATTGGATCAGATTTGGTTCCCTCATGCACACTACTAGTAGTACCTGACAAGATCTGATTTTTGGAACGATACTTGTAATACATGGGGTAAAAAGTAGCTCGACCATACACTTGGGTACCTTTAGCCATCTCTCACACTTGGTTGGTCGTCGTCTTGCTTTGCGTACTAGAGGTGAGCTCCTACATGGATGTATATTCTTGGGGTACACAAGAGGATTGTTCTATCACCAATGATTTTTTTCTTGTTGTAAGACCAAATGTTTCGTGGTTATGGAGAACACATAATACTTTCAAACTTAGGTTTGTTGAAGCTGAGTATGTCATGAAGAAAGCAGCAACTTTAGAGGTTAGCAACTTAAAAATCTTCCTTCAAGACATTGCTTTTCTACAACATTGTGCAATAGTAGTTTAACTTGAAAATATATCAGCCATTGATCTTACAAACCATGCAAAGTTGCAGGGGCAAAAAAACACATTCACATCATTGGCCCTTGGATTTTCTTGAAAGTGATAAATCACACGATCATCTTCAATAACGTCTAAGGTTAAGCACAAATAACGGAATTCTTAACCAAAAGAGTCCCAAAAAAATGTTTTCACAAATGCATGGAGCAACGTGGACTTACTTGTTGTGCTCAATTGCAACATCAATAAAAGAAGGGCGACCTTGAAGGCATCAGAAAGGGGAATGCACCGAAGACACCATCAAAAATCAGTTTTCACCAAAAATTGAGAGTTCGTACCTCATGGTGCATGGGATTATTTCTATGGAGCATGTAGCAAAGACCTTGAGGCTTCAAGAAAATTCATCCTCACCAAAAACTTACTCAACAATAGCTCAAGTCCTTGAATGCACAATTCACTCAATAGCACTCACTATCAGAGTGATGTCTTAAAACTCGAGCGTATCCTCCTTTAACAACCTTCCTACAAAGGAAAGTTGCATTATGATGCTAAATTTATTTCTGCTTCTAGGCAACCATCCACTTCAATAACCCACTTCAGACATATGCGTGCTTAGGAGAGTTACTTTAGACTCCAACATTTCAAGATAACCATTCTTTGGAGTCCCGAATCGCTTCGTAAAATTGATTTGAAAATCCGGTAGTCTGGACCAAGAAAATGGAGACTAGATGGGGTTGCAAGTACATTGTGCACGAGAAAGGGGAACGATTTAGGCAAAGACCATGAGAGTCAGGCAAAGCACGCCTAAGCGGCATATCAAATGCATGAAGAGCGAATGGAAGGGTGCAAAATTCAAGAGGGACCTGGAGGACAGAATTCTTAGGCCATTTCTTATAGAGAGCTTAGTAGCGAGGGTGTTTGCCATCACGGATGGAAAGGAGATGGAGCTAGCGAGCAAGCTTGCAAAGAAAAAGAAGTTTCAAATCACAAGCTTGCCTACCCAAGGGATTGAGAGCAAGCTTGCAAGTCTTGTTTGCCCTCTTGATATCCCTCCCATGATAAGACACAAGGCACCCTAGTATGGTGTGAGTGTAAAAAAGGATGGCGGTGGCACCAACAAATAGACACGCACAAGTGGAAAACAAATAGATAATAGCTTAGCACGTTTCCTGTTCATAGGTACGTTTTTGTTGAAGAGAAATTAGAGGTGCGCAATATGACGTAAGCAAATTCAAATCTTCCTTCAACTGTAAAAATCATGTAGATTCACAATGAAGGTGTGTATCGCAATCGTACTAAGTGTGAGATTAAATATCATGTCCACTAAGCAAAGATGTCATTTTATGCACCTAAGAAAACTGTACATTGTAAGGGGAGAAGGGAAAGGATATTTTCTTCTCTTATAACAACTTCTAGACGACAAAGAAGGCAACAAAAAACCTTCAAAGCAAAGGGAAAGAAAATTGAAACACCACTACATGAAATCAAAATGCCCCAAAGCATTTCACTATAGCAAAATCCACCCGAAATCTATTGGGGAGACCTTTAACACCATGAAACATTTTCTAAAGGTAGGAAAAGCTTGGCAGCAACTTATTGAACACAGAAAACACCAAAAAAGGCCCCACTCATGGAAGTCAAGGAGGAGCTTGTCGTTTTTAAGCCTTATAGCATTGAACAACCTTATCTCAATGACCGGGTCATGGAATCCGTAGTACAATTTACTGGTGACAATAAAACCTTCAGGAGATACCTTATGTCATCTATGTTTTACTTCAAACAACTTACCTCATCTATGCACCAATCAAGGGGTAGTGTCTATGTTGACAAGTATTGTGATAAGTTTCTTTTTCAGTTGGCGTGGCCGGTTCCGTAGTCATAGGAGCATGAAAAGAGTTAAGGAAATTCTCTTAGAAATTCCTTGGTTCAATGGCCTAGTTTCTCTATACTTCGATGGGCCAAATTGTATTGTGGTATTGAGGTCCATGGGAGTAATAGATCCCAGAGTTGTAAAGTAGTGTGTGTTTGGATGCATTACACGATTGTGCATGGCTGCTAAATTAGTCCTGATACCACCTTCTAAGTGGGATTACATACTATTTTCTATTGGGTTTCGTATAGTTAGGGTGGGCTTACACCTAACTTAGTACAAGGGTCTGGTCAATAGCTACATGGAAGGCATGGAGTAAGGATCGCTTTATGTCTTTGCATGCATGCACGACATACCACTACATCATTACATGCATGCATGAGTCACTAGTCACATGCAAGGCCAAGTACGGGGACTACTCTGCGTTGACAATCACATGCATGAATCAAGAGGTAGAGCTACTAGAGGGGTTACTATTTAAATGATGGTTCATAGTCTAGGAAGTTTCCCACCTGTAGCTTAAATCTTCTACCATGCAGAATAATTGCCAAATTGGTAGCACCTTGATATAAAAGATTGCATGCCTATAAGTCTTGATCCAGAAATTGATTCATCATACTATCATCCCGGCCGTAGTGAACGAAAACCACCTTTTATTTCTCTAGACAACACCTGAGACTAAGAATCTTCATACACTCTTCTTTAGTCCCCAAAAAGCTTGATAACAGTCTAGCAGCCTTGGCAAGAGAATGTCCCTAGTATGTGAAGGCCTTAATACCTTGCTTTGGTGGCCAGGTATCATCTTCGATCTGTCTTGTTAGATGTTACCCACTAGTGGTCTAGGAGCTTTGTCAAGGCTTGAGAGTCTAGAGTTGGTTCATAACTAAGATGTGTTTGCTATAGTGACTCTTGTACTATTATTGTCATCGAATAAAGTCATTGAGCACCCGTATTCTTACGATCCTAGATTTTTTCTTTATCTAAAATTCCTTTATAAGCACAAGGGTTTAATGAATAAGGAGCCAAGCCCTTCGTGCACCCCACAAACATCATTAGTTCTTATATTTCATAAATTAATGGATGTATAGATTTTATAGATTGTAATTTCATCCTTTTTATGCTTGTTTTCCTCTGGAAGTATGAAGGGTTGGGATCACACCATGAGTGATGGAATTTCAGAAGAAGGTGGAAAACATAAGGTTTTATCGTTGGAATCAAGTTTTTCGATGGATTTCTATTATGGTCGCACTAATGACACTATTATTGATGTTTTAAAGAAATTTGGGCCATAGAATGACTCTGAAAGTAGTTTGGAACCAAGACTATCTTATGACATGCATGAATGTATGGAATCAGTCAAATTCAAAGGTTAGCTTGCCTTTGTTTGTGTGCACTAGCATTCAGTTACATAAATTCCATCATCGTCGCTCTGTGAAGACTAAAAATGTACATTTGTGGATCTATCCATCTGTTGCTCTTACTTATAGACTTTTTTCTTGAGTATTTGCAACCCTATGGTAGTGTGCACTCCCCATTTATGGATTGCAATGCAAAGGCACCATGGAGCAAATTGTATTTTAATGGTGGTTGCAATAAAAGGGAATTTAAACAATTCACATTTTTGCACTACTGATTGGGTTGATGGACGGCTGGAAATGGTGAGAACTAATGTGTCGACTTGGACAAGTCCTCTGAGCGTTAAAATGTACCTTTGCAACACTAGTCCAAAAATGAAGTAGAAATGAACAAAAAACATGGGGGGTATGTATGAACGAAAAACAAGTGTATGTACGAGAGAAAAATTATCTGGTACATATGCTTTGCTCATTGGAATCCATCAGTGGTCGGTCGTAGTCAACTTGAGTGGTTGAGACAGAACCCCCCTCCCCCAAACTTTTTGTTCATTTTTGCTTCACTTTTAGACCAATGTAGCATATGTATGTTTTAGCGTTGGAAGGAATTGCACATGCGTGGCAATTTTGAGCCGTCCATCAGCCCCATCGACAGTGCAAAAATGTGAATTGTTTCAATTTTGTTATCGCAACCACAATTGAAATACACTCTGTTCCATGGGCCGCTACTGAGAAAGTTAAATTGTACTTTTAGGATCTCGAATATGTTTTCGCACATGTATGTACACATTTCTCTGTTAGCGTGCGTGGATTATATTTTTACTTTAAGGGTTACGGCTAAAGGTGCGGCTGGTAAACGCTGGAATGCATCGTTGAACGCTATCGGACACTGCATCGCACCTTTTGTTGTAGGACTTTCCTCGTCCACACACATCGCCCCATCTATCAATCGTTCTCATCGTTGGTCAGAAGAGCTGTGCAAGCGGTCAGGTCCAGAGTAACTTTTCCGAATGCTGGACGAACATCGAGCTTCCAACTATGGATGCTCACACGTCATTAGTGGAAACGGGGATTGTTGGGGTTCTTTAGCCATTGGTGTGCCATGTGGGGCCCGCGAGGATCGCTGGAAAAGGGGAAGCAATTGGTCCTTCCGGACGGATCGACGTGAAACGCCGAGCCAACCGTCGTGGAGGATTGGAACGCTTTAACACCGCGGACAGGACCGACTGTCCATCGCTGGAATCCATCGTTGACGCGGCCCAACAACGTATTCCAGCGTGTACCAGCCGGACCCTTATTCTCGTCGCGTTCTGAACAGAAGCGAACGATCCAGAGCGTTGGCTCTTTGCGAAAGGAGCATTCTTGACCATGTTTACGAAGTATGTGGGATGCTTCACAGACCCCCGAGGTTACCTGGGCGATGGTTTGCATCGCGGGAACAAACCTCTGAACGTTTTTGTCACGAATCGCTTCCGTCGGAGACGTCGCCAGCTGTCTAAAAAAAGCGTAGGGGGCGGGGGCCGCTTGAGCGGTTATTGTTTGTCGCTTTCCTTTAAAACAAGACTGCGAGTGCGCGCAGCATGGCCATCCCATTGAACTCTGACTGCTGTTCACAGCTGTGGACTGCTCTCTTTCAGGCTGGCAAACAGTTGATATCCGCCATGTCGAGGAAGACCTGTCCGGGGAAGTCTAGATTGGGCGAAGGCCTTGTCGACTGAAAGATGTTGGCCACCGGTTCCAATAACTCGTTGGCCAGGTTGGCCGGTTGGCCGTCAATCCCGTCAGTCACAATCGAAACATGTGCCGTGAATGCTCATTCATATCGAAGCCGTCAGTCTGTTCACAAGCAAACCTACATTGGTGTTCGACGGCTGCTGTCGCCTTGAACGGAAAATCATTCAGTCATTTAGCCTCAGCGATCCAGTCGTTCGAGCAAATTCCTGAAGGACGCTTTCTGTCCGACATGATTACAGCATTTCACTCTATGATCGACTTTTTTATACGAAC
>SZWC01006599.1:68195-92309 GCA_023375785.1 Penium margaritaceum
CCCCCCCCCCCCCCCCCCCCCCCCCCCGAACTTGGTCTGACCACTACCAAAACAACCGCATCATTGCAAGCGACTAAAAACTCACGAGAGACCAAGTCGTGGCCTACACGACATGCTGGATGCAGCTAAGTGTAGTATGCATGGATACTCAGGCCAAGGGTCTTCTTGCCAGGCTTGCCACTTTGAACACTGTGAGTCTTGGCGCTGAGTCAGCAGTCCGTTGAGCCCTAGAGGCCACTGGTTGGAGACTACCACTAGCCTCGCTAGAGTAGCTTGAAGCTGAGGTGCTTACCTCAGGCTCCAGAGGAGGCTGCTGGGCCATAGCCGCAGCAAAAATAGGTGCATGCATGGGAATGGGTGTGACTAGAGAGTGTGTCACTGGCGTAGAATCAGGTATGCGAGAGGGGACTAACACTGGCACAGGTCGAGGTTTTCCAAAGGAGACTGATGCTCGTATAACAGCAGGTGTGCTAGAGGGGACCGGCACAGGCACAGGATAAGGTGTACCAGAGGGGACTAATGCTTGTATGGGAGCAGATGTGCCAGAGGGGAACGACACTTGCATGTGATCAGGTGTGCTAGAGGGATCAGACACAAATGCAAAGTCAGGTGTACTAGAGGGGACTGATGAGGCTACTGGACCCACATCCATGATGGCCGGATCGTCAGCAGTCGGAGACCAGACTGCACGTGAGGAGGCCCAAATGGACGCATCCACAACACCAGACTCCCCCATCCGCCGGGAAGCCACACAGGTAGAAACGTGGTCCGTGGCCAGCGACAGAATGGTAGAAATGTCATGATAGGTGAGAGCCTCAAAGAAGAGAGCACCACAAGACTTGAAAATGCCATGGTGAGAAGGGTCCTAAAAGCACTAGACCTTTGTCCGTGGAGTTATTTCGAGGAAGGTACACATGTGACCCAGAGGTGAGACCTTGGACCCCTAGTGGTCCTTGGTGTACCAGACACAGGTGAGGTATCTCCAAATGCAAGCGAGAAGGAGAATAACATGAAGGCCAAACCACAACTTATATGACGTGACATGGTCTTGAAGTGGACCATGCGGCAAGCGGTTCCAGACCCACGTCATATAGGAGAAGCCCTCAAAGGCAAAGGACACCGGTGGACCGCACTCAAACCGCATAGCGCTAACCACATTCTCCATGGTGCGGTTCCAACGCTTAGGCACATCGTTCTACTGTGGCGTAGCAGGGGCATAGAGCTAGTAGAAGTTACCATGCTCAGCAAAGTATGCATCCATTTCGTGTAAGAACTTGCCACCACGATCCGAGAGGAATGTGTGCAGGGTGTAACGAGACTAACGCTGAGCCATCACCAGCCAACTGCGGAATGCAAGGGTGGCATCGCTATTGTGGTGGAGATTGTAGACCCATTGTATCCGGGTGAAGTCATTGGTCAGGGTGGGAACATATCGATCTGAGAAGGACTCGACTGGGAGAGGACCAAGGAGGTCCAAATAGACCAAGTCTAGAGGACGTAGTGCCCAGGAGGAGGAGTCATCTTACCCTGGACGCAAAAAAGACAACTGGTATTGGGCAGCTTCTTCAAGGGAACCGCCTCAAAAGGGAGGGCTGGTCAATTTCGGATGAGCTTGGACACAGTGTCTGAGCTCACATGACAGAGGCGTCGATGTAACAAGTGCTAGTGCTAAGGGGAGAGAACACCAGTCACAAACACATGCACAAAAGAGAGGGGGTGAAGAAACAAAGGGAATGCAATGAGACACATTGTGGAGGTCATCAACAACGAAGGCATGAAGCACAATGGCACGTGTGTCAAGAGAAGTCACTGTGGCAGAGCTAGCAGTGAGCTGAACAGTGAGATCCATCCTGGTGCATGAACGAACAGAGAGCAAGTTCAGCTCAAGAGCAGGGACAATGAGTACATCGGAAATGTACTAGGGGCCAGACGGACCATCAAACCGCACAACCCCAACTCCCTGCACAAACAACGACTGACCAGAACCTGTGTGAATAGACCAAACGGATGCAACAGGATCGAGTACAACAAAGTCACCACGACGACAAATTGTGTGATGGGTGGCACTAAAGTGAATGATCCAAGTGCCACTCAGCTCACGACCAGTCATCGCCATTGTGCAACATGCCATAAAATACTTTGCCTCTGTTGGATGTGTAGCAGAAGACTCACAAACACAACGAAAAACATGGAATGTGATTTGTTGAGCCAGGCGGTATTGTCACGTCCATCCTCATGGCAAACCAATTGAGCTCCCCCACAAGCATCATCATGGGCAAAAGACGTAGCAAGACAAGCTCCCTCGGGACCACTCGGCTGTGATAACACACTCATACCTCCCTAAGTACGAAGCGCCAATAGCTGACAAAGTTCCATGATCGTGTGATTCCAAGGGTCCATATCAATGGTGTCGCTTGGTGAAACTAATGCATCTGCTACAATCATGGTCTCGGTGCATCCCGTCTCTGTGTCCCTTGATGTAATCCACTACGCATGTGCCGCGTAAAGGCCACGCATAACCCGAGGCCAACGAAGGAGCTACTCACTCTCGGTGTAGCGGTGAGCGTCTCTACAATTGTAGCAGTGGACAGAACGTGCAATGCTACTACTCGCCAATTGCTACTACTACTGCAATCCCTTCTCACATTGCTTTTTTTCCTTCTTCCCCTGTGCGACCGCTTCAACATCCTGAGTGTTGCAGCTCGGGATAGAGGAGGAGGAGGAGGAAGTGGTGGAGGTGGGACTGGTGATCTCGGACAGAGGTGTAGGAGGGATCGCAATCACTACTGCATTAAATGGAATCCATTAATGGGCGATAGCAGCCTCATGAGCCGATGTGGGCTGCAAGAAGTAGCGACGGGCCCAAGGAAGCAGCTGTAGTGACTCCGACAACTCAGAGAAGGCCATACGGTCAAAGCCGGTAAAGAGCTTTACGTGATCCAAGTGCGCCTCCATCATGATGGTGTCAAGTGCCCATGGTTGCGTCCTGCCACCTATCCCAAGGCACGTGTAAAGGTGCATCGTGCGCCTCCAGCAGTCGGCTGCAAGCTCCGTGGGACCCTGATGTAGGGAGTGAAACTCACGTAGTCGGGCCGCCCTCGTGGCATGGGTCTCCGTAGCGGTAAGTGTCAGGGCCAACTCCCAGCCCTCGTGCAGATGTGTTCTAGTCTCGGTCCTGGTCTCACCTAGGAAGGGGCAGATGTCGACCACAGTCTCCCACGGCATGGCGTAGAGCAGAATGCTCATCGCTCTTGCTGCTTTCTGAACCTGGTGATTGTCGTGGGTCTGGTGCTAGCTGTGGTAGTAAGGACAGACTCCCTATGAATCGGGCCACACCTGAAACAAGGTCTCCCATTAATCAAAGCCGTCATCGCTATCGTAATGGGATGGATATGTCTCAGAGTCCTTTGGTCATCGTTCCGTGGAGAGGGCAACCTCAGGCTCGGGAGATGGTGGACGGGGTATAGGGAGACCACGAGTGAGAGAAACGCCACAACACGTGAATGCTGGTGAAGGACGTGCCTGAACTTGACAGCGAGAAGGTGGCAAAGTGAGAGGCGGTGACCCTTGACGTAGCTCACAAATTTTCTCCTCAAGCAGATGAATCTTGTCCTCGCGTGTGCCATCCTCCATCTCCTCCTCATCCCAGGTGTCAACTTCTGATAAGGGGTGCTGAGGCCGCGGTGCTATGTAGGGCGTAGAATGCTGAACCGATGGTGTAGCTCCAGTAATCCTCCTGGTGACTATTGTGAGGCTCTTGAACAACCTTAGTAACCCTGAGATCTCCTACAATGCGTCGGTCTATCGCTACTATTGCGATGCATCTCATCCTGCCTCCGATGAAGCTTGTCGATCAAGAGTGATTGAGACCGTGGACTCATAATGCCCAAAGAGGAGGAAGAGGAGGGGTCTCCAAGCCCTTTGCCCATGTTATGCACTAGTTCCATCGTGGTGCTCAAGATGGGTTTGAACATAAGAAATGCTCCAAATAGGGAACAGTCAGTGTTTCGCAAGGACTTGAAGTTTTGAGACCAACTGACCTAAAATTGCAGAGTGCATCACCCCTTTCTTGCAGCTCCACAGGGACGGTGTAGGCCTACAGAACTACTTCACAAAGCCTCACAGTTGCTACACAGCTACCAATAGTGCTACACAAGCCCAATGTTGCTGTTGTGGCGGGTCTGCTACTACTGCGGCCACAGCCACTACTATTGCGCTACTGTAGCCACTGTCGCTGCTGCGATGCTCATGCTGTTGCTTTCGCTACAGTAGTTACAATGCCATTACTTCTTGGATGCTCTTGCTTCTGCTGCTCCTATTACACTGTTGTGCTGCTCGCGACTACTGATGCTGCCGTTGCTGCAAGTTGTTGCCACCGCTGTGCACAAACACTTCTCGAAATTGCTGTCATGAGCTGCTGTTACCTTTTTTTGGGTAGTGTATGGTAACCAAACAAGGCTGCTGCTGCCACCCGGTGCTGCTGCTGCATCTCGGCGTAACTGCTGGAGGTCGTTGATGCCACAACTCCTCTTGTTACGACGGTGGCGATTGCATGGTGACATTGCTACTGCTAACGCCGGTTGCGACGGGTCCCAAGATACGACGACGGCGGTGAATCTCACTACCGCCACCAGTACTGCATTGATGTAAAGCAGCTCACCAAAGGAGCAGGAGATTCGGGAGAAGACGAATCTCCCGCTCCTGGGAGTCATCCTCGAAGCCTGGCATGAATGGCTCGTCATGAAGGAGATCCGCAGGTGGTGGGGAAACCACACCAGGAGGTGAAGCAGGCGGGGCACCTGTCACGGGCACCTGAGCCGAGTGCTGGGTGGAGGCCGCAACGCCGGCAGCTCCCTCGAAAATCCGCGGAGGAGCCGTGGACTGAGCGCGCAGGAGCTCAGTCAGCGTGCGGATCGCGTCAGTCTGCTCTCGCTGCAGACGACGCATCTCCTCCTGCTGGCTGCGCAGGTCCTCAATGGCCTGCGAGCGAGGGCTCAATACCCCTGAAGAAGAGGAGGAGGGATCACCTGGTCCCTTGTCCTTGTCGTCGGGCGAACTCATGTCGCCGCTCACTATGGGACGACAGGTCAAGTTTGCCGGATTTCAAAACCGTCTGCGTTTCTCGGGGAGTTGAAACGCTGGCAACTTTTGACTTTTCGGTTGAAAATTTNCAGGAGGTGAAGCAGGCGGGGCACCTGTCACGGGCACCTGAGCCGAGTGCTGGGTGGAGGCCGCAACGCCGGCAGCTCCCTCAGAAATCCGCGGAGGAGCCGTGGACTGAGCGCGCAGGAGCTCAGTCAGCGTGCGGATCGCGTCAGTCTGCTCTCGCTGCAGACGACGCATCTCCTCCTGCTGGCTGCGCAGGTCCTCAATGGCCTGCGAGCGAGGGCTCAATACCCCTGAAGAAGAGGAGGAGGGATCACCTGGTCCCTTGTCCTTGTCGTCGGGCGAACTCATGTCGCCGCTCACTATGGGACGACAGGTCAAGTTTGCCGGATTTCAAAACCGTCTGCGTTTCTCGGGGAGTTGAACCGCTGGCAACTTTTGACTTTTCGGTTGAAAATTTGGCTGTGTAATGCTGACATCAGCAAGTGGTTGCTGACGTCAGCACGACCTGATGACGTCAGCAACCAACAATGCTGACGTCAGCTCGTCCCCTTTTTTCTTTCTTTCTTTTTTTTTTCTCTTGTCACGGTTCTGCCACTGCGCGGTGGCGCGCGGCAGCTCCGCGGAAGCAGCGCGGCAGCTCCGCGGAAGCAGCGCAGCAGCTTCCGCCCAGCTGCTGCTGCAGCTGTGCTGTCAGCTGCAGTAGCAGCTGCGTAGCTACGTGTGCAGTGGTGGCAGTGGTGGCTGCGCTGCTGCTGCTGCTGCGCGCGGCGGCTGCTACTCCGCGCGGCGCTGCTGCTGCGCGCTGCAGCTGCTGCTGGCTGCCGCCGCCGCGCGCTGCTGCTGGCCGCCGCCGCCGCGCGCTGCTGCTGCTGCCACTGCTGCGCTGCTGCTGCTGCCGCGACTGCCGCTGCTGCTGCTGTGCCGCTGCCGCTGCTGCGCTGCTGCTGCTGCCGCGACTGCCGCTGCTGCTGCTGTGCCGCTGCCGCTGCTGCGCTGCTGCTGCCGACGCCGCTGCTGCGCTGCTGCTGCCGCCGCTGCTGCCACGCTGCTGTGGCGGCCGCTGCTGCTGTGCTGCTGCTTCGCGGCTGTCGCCGCCGCCTCTGCTGCTGCTGCTTTGCTGCTACGGCTGTGGGGGGGGAGTGGCGGCTGCACGCACCGCAGCCGCCACACACCT
Source organism: Penium margaritaceum (assembly GCA_023375785.1). Taxonomy (NCBI): domain Eukaryota; kingdom Viridiplantae; phylum Streptophyta; class Zygnematophyceae; order Desmidiales; family Peniaceae; genus Penium; species Penium margaritaceum. The sequence continues at coordinate 74,479 of SZWC01006599.1, forward strand.
CTGCGTGGCGGTACGTGCTGCTGCTGCTGCCTCAGCAGCTGCGATCTCACGTGGTGGGTGGAGTATGCGGACGGCGAACGGCCGTCTCCAACAGGTCCCAGAAGATCTGCTGCAGCGGTGACTCTCACTGCTGCTTCTCTGCTGCGTCTCTGCTGCGCAGCTCAGTGAGAACTGTCTCACTGCTCTGATACCATGAGAAAGTGCGTAGAAGCTTCCTAGCAACACGGCCGCTGACCGGGCGTCAGTGCCTAGTCAGACGGTGACGACAGTCACAGGTCGTACACACAACGGCAAGGGTTTGGCTAGGAGACACAAGNCAAGACGTAGAAGGCACAGCAAGGAGTCCCGGTGACATCTGGGGCTCTGGAACAGTGGTCGGTCAGCTCCAGACGGGTAGTCCACCGCCTGTCGTCGCGCCGGTGTCACCAGGGCCGCCTGCCTCAGGGATCTGCACGAGTATGGACACGGCCGAGTGGTCACAGTAAACTGTACAGGAACGGCACAAAGCACAACAGTCGCAGCCGGGCGATGATTTTGATTTTGCGGTTCAAGTCCTCTCCTTCTTAAATATTAATTATTATTTAACTTTCTGCAAACAGGAAAGAGCATAATCATATAATTTAGACTGTAATCCAACTCCCACCTATTTCCTTGGTAATTCGGATAGAAGTTAAGTATTGCTTTATGTGAGGTTTTGGAACACCTACGAGAGTAGAACAATCATTTTACTTCGCATTTCAGCGCCAATTTAGCATTTCCTATTGCAAATTAGTTGGATGAATGAAAATTTGAATTCAGTTATACATGCATGGAAGAACCCATGTGCCAACAGAGATCATTTCCAACAAATTTCACTGTACCATTCAAGTCAACATATACATGACGGGAATTCGCCTCAATCCAGAAGTTTCCAGGACGTTCAAAACCTTCCCACGTGTCTAACACAAGTGGAAATGATAGTGAATCACAATCTCCATGTTACAAGTTTCCCTTCCTGTGTCATGTATGTTCTGAAAGTGAGAGAGGCAGCCATGCATGAGGGATCAGGTCCCGGTTCTAAAATTGGTCCCAAATCTGCTTCCTTCTGGTTGTTAAGTTTTCACGTCACTTTTTTCGACATTTCTTGACATTTTCCAAAACTCTGGGAAAGGAACATGGCAAGTCAGAGCACTTGGCAAGGCTTACAATGATGCGTTGGCATGAAATTCCGGCACTGGATACACGGCGTGCCAAGGTTATGATGACATACTTGCCCACATGTTGACTTTGGTGTATGGCACAAACGTGGTGCTTCCCCCCCTTTTGCCACAACATATAGTCACCTTGCGTAACAGAGGCCGGTAATGGCCAAAATCACCGTCACTGAGATGGTTGACGTCTTAGAGGTTGTCATTAGATACCCAGCTGTTGTGGACGGCGCCGTAGCCAGGCCACTTGACAAGATACAATGTGACTTCTCCTTGACATTGGTTCCGAAAGATGTCCTCAATGATGTACTCCATATCCTTCTTTGTAATGAGACTTTTAGTAGGGGAACCTCCTATCCAGAGGCATTCCCATCAAGGTCACAAAAGGGCTTGATTTGAATGAAAGTGGAAGAGGAGGTGAATTGCAAAAGTCTATCGGAGGCACAGTTTGGCGAGGAGAGGTGTGCATATTTTCTCTTTCAAAGAGACCATATCAATTGGGCTTGATATTTATGCAGTCCTGTTCACGTAGTTTTGTGTTCAAACTTCTCTTCATGACACATTCACTTGCGCTGTACTGGATGACGGAGTAACAAGTGGTGGCTACATGCTTCACCGCAGCCTAGGTCTAAGTCAACTTTTGTGGACTCTCATGCTTCAATTTGTGTAAGTTCCACCGTTGGACATGGACGTAGAGGATGCTGATAGAACTCTGCAGCACAATAGGGGTCACTTGTATCTCGTCATTGACAACATCAAATGGATTTTTGCTGGATGTGATAGACATCGTTGAGCTGTAAGCGGAAGTCTGCATTTGGTAGCTTGACCACCCACTCATTGTTCGGTGAAATGTGTTTTGAGTCTCTGATTGGTACGCTCAGTGTAACCGTCAGTCTTGGAAAAAAAAATCTACAAAGGTGCACACTGATGCTGAAGTGCAGAACCTAAGGAAGATTTGATGTCTCAAAAGAATATCCTCAAGAGAAATAAAAATTTCAGCACTGGGGACTAGTATCACAATGTTTTGTAGTATTCCTCTTTGTCACTTTGCTCTGAATGTAGTGGGTTTGGCCACAGCGCACTTCTAGAATGTAGGATTAAAATTTCTGAAACGCTTTGCGAAGCGTTTAAGAAATTTTAATCCTACAGCACACTTCTAGAATATGCACAATTGGTCACAACAACGTGTCATGTCCTGCGGAAAGGTTTGGTTTGTCTAACAAGCTAGATTTCATGACTAGAAATGATATCATATCAGGGGCAATGTCAACCAATCATGCAAGAGCTAGAAAACAATATTAGTCAACTACATAAGTGATCCAAAAATCCGTCATTATATGTGTTTGTTGCACCATACAATGTGTTCCACATTGGAATTTGCAAAAGGAGAGACACATTCTATGGGAGCACTTAGCAAACCAATCACTTGCAACGTAAAATCTGACCAGGGAGCAATTGCAAGGGCTGCGTTGACCTAAAACAAGCACATGAAACACTTATGAAGCACGGAAAGGTTATGACAATGAGCACTTATGAAGCTTACAACTCAGCAGCCTATGTGTACTGCTCGTCCTCCCCCGTCACCCATACCCTCTACCCTCTACCATCTCTGCAACTAAACCCATCAGGCCATCAGGCTCCACCAAGTATGGATCTTGCTCATCCTCTTTCCCTCCTGCACCAACTCGTCTGCCATGATTCCGTGTGGTGTGATTGGAAGTTCATGGAAGTTCAAGGAAAATTGATCATATTGTCTCCCGTTTGCTGAGCAAGCCAGTGGCGGAAGTCTATCATGATATGACAACCAAGTGAGAAGAGCCACTCCAATGGGGGTGGGGGTAGCTATCACCAACATCAAGTCCACGGTGGTGAGGTTGAGATTTGAAAACACCTTCCGTGGTTCTTGTTGTACTCTATCAGATTTTTTTTCTGATCCTCAAGGGAAACATTATGAATTTCTCCTGCTTTTGCTCCAACGTGCCTTCCTCCTCCTCCTCTGCTGCTGGTGGTGCTTTTTGTGTGGTAAACATTTCAGAAAAGAGGTCCACCAGCGCCATCTGCATGAACTTGTTGTTCTCCGTATGAGGCCTCCGCCCTAGACGCCTCTCCCTGGCTACAATGGATGGCTGAAGAAAACTCAAACGGGTGCATAATCTAGTGTATAGTAGATGCGATGTGCATAGTGCTGCTGCACAGTGCAAATTCTCTGTGCGCATGAACAAAGCATGGGGAAAACGGTGGACCATGGTGTGGAAAAAAAAACACATGCAGAGTAATGCAAACCTGTGCCTGGTATACGTCACATGCACATTGTAGATGAAGAATGCAAAAAATGTACACACGCATAGTGCTGCTGTAATGTGTACCTGCACATTGCGTATGCACTATGCAAATGAAAGTGTACACCTCTGCACTGCAGAAAGAGATGCAGAAAAATGCACTTCTCCCCTATTCAATACTGCACAAACAGACTACAGATGCCAGATTCAAGGGCAGAACACAATCACATACACATTTCTGTTTCCCATCACTCATGCTGAATGCAAGTGTAAAAGAAAAAAAAGGTGTGGACTGCAACAATGCATGCCTGAGATGAGTCTGCTCGAACACAAGACACATGAATCATGTGTTCGCAAGAGAACACAAGACACATGAATCATGGGCTTTGTAGGCGCTGGTGTAAAATTTGTAGGCACAGCGTGGGCATTATAGGTGCAGGCATGGGCTTTTGTAGGTGCAGGCATGGGCATTGTAAGCGCAATTGTGGACTCTATAGGCACAGGCGTGGGCTTCGTAGGTGTAGGCATGGGCTTTGTAAGTGCAGGCGTGGGCTTTATAGGCATAGGCGTGGGCTGTGTAGGCGCAGGCACGGGCTTTGTATGCACAGGTGGAGGCTTTGTAGGAGCAATCGCGTGCTTTTTTAGGAGCATGCACTGCCTTTGTAGGCACAGGCGTGGGCTTTGTAGGCGCAGGCACGGGCTTTGTAGGTGCAGGCGCAGGCTTTGTAGGCTCAGGTGTGAGCTTTAAAGGCCCAGGCATGGGCTTCGTATGCGTTGACAAAGGCTTTGTAGGCGTAGGCGCAGACTTCATAGGCACAGGCACGGGCTTTGTAGGTGCAGGCGTAGGCTTTGTAGGCGCAGGCGCACGCTTTGTAGGCATAGTTTCAGGCTTTGCAGGCATAGGTGTAGGCTTTCTAGGCACAGGCGCAAAGTTTTCAAGCATAGGGACAGGCTTTGCTGGCTAAGTTACGTGCTTTTCAAAAGAAGGCGCGGGCTTTGCAGGTCCAGGTGCAGGCTTTGTAGGCGCAGGTGTGGGCTTTGTAGGCGTAAGCACGGACTTTGAACGCATAGGCGTGGGCCTGAAAGGAGCAGGCATGCGCTTTATTGGTGTAGGCATGGAAGTTTTATATGCAAGAATGGGCTTTGTTTAGTGCAAGCGCTGACTTCAAAGGTGCATGTGCGGGCTTCCTGCGCACAGGCACGGGTTTTGTAGGCGTAGGCCCGGGCATTGTAGGCGCAACCCCAGGCTTTGTAGGCGAAGGTGTGGGCTTTGTAGGCAAAGGTGCAAGCTTTGTAGGGACATGCCCAGCCTTTTTAGGCGTAGGCGCGGGCTTTCTTTGCGCAAGCGTGGGATTTGAAGGTGCAGGCACGGGTTTTGTAATTGCAAGCGCAGGCTTTTGTAGGTACAGTCGTGAACTTTGTAGGCATAGGCGTGGGCTTTGTAGGCGCAGGCGCGGGCTTTGTAGGCGCAGGTGCAGGCTTTGTAGGCGTAGGTGCGGGCTTTGTAGGCGCAGGTGTGGGCTTTGTAGGTACACACACAGGCTTTGTAGGCGTAGGCGCATGCTTTGTTGGTGCAGGCGCGGGCTATCAGGTGCAGGCGCGGGCTTTGTACGTGGAGGAGCAGGCCTTGCTGATACAGGTGAGGGCTTTTTAGGCGCATGCGTGGGCTTTTTAGGTGCAGGCGCAGGCTTTGTAGGTCAGGCACGAGCTTTAAAGGTGCAGGTGCGGGCTTTGTAGGCGCAGGCGCGAGCTTTGTAGGCATAGGTGCAGGCTTTGTAGGCGCAGGCACAGGCTTTGAAGGCCAAGACGCGGGATTTGCAGGCATAGGAACAGGCTTTTTAGGTGCATGCGCAGGCTTAATTTTTACAAGCGTAGGATTTTTAGGCGCAGTTGCAAGCTTTCTAGGCGCAGGCGCGGCCTTCGTAGGCGCTGGTTTGGACTTTGTAGGTGCAGATGCGGGCTTTGTACGTGCAGGCGCGGGCTTTGTATGTGAAGGCGTGGGCTTTGTAGGTGCAGACGCGGGCTTTGCATGTGAAAGCATGGTAATTGTACTTGCAGGCGCGGGCTTTGTAGGCATAGGCGCGGGCTTTTTTGGTGCATGTGCGGGCTTTGAAGGCATAGGTACGTGCTTTGAAGACGCAGGCACTGACTTTGTAGGTGCGGCGTGGGCCTTGTTGGGTTGGTGCAGGCTTTATAGGCATAGGGGCGGGCTTTGTAGGTGCAGGCGCCAGTTTTGTAGGCACATGCGCACGCTTTGTAGGTGTAGGCACAAGCTTTGCACACGTAGGCACGGGCTTTGTATGTGCATGTGCCGGCTTTCTAGGCGCAGACGGGTGATTTGTAGGCGCAGGCGCGGTCTCGGTAGGCATAGGCGCAGGCTTTTAATGCGCAGGCACGGGCTTTGTATGCGCAATCTCTAACTCTATAGGCGTAGGCACGGGATTTGTAGGCGCAGGCGCGAGCTTTGTAAGTGCAAGCGTGGGCTTTGTGAGCGTAGGCGCGGGTTGTGTAGGCGCAGGTGAGGGCTTTGTGGGCGCTTGCACTGGTTTTGTAAGCGCAGGCGCAGGCTTTGTAGGCACATGCACTGGCTTTGTGTGTGCAAGTGTGGGATTTGATGTGAAGGCTTTGTAGGTATAGGCGTGGGCTTTGTAGGTTTAGGCTTGGGCTTTGTAGGCCCAGGCATGGGCTCTGTAGGTGCAGGCGCAGGCTTTGTAGGCGTAGGCACGGGCTTTGTAGGCGCAGGTGCAGGCTTTGTAGGCACAGGCATAGGCTTTGTAGGCGCGGGCATGAGCTTTACATGCGCATGTGCGGGCTTTACACGCACAGGCATGGGCATTGTATGCATAGGCGGAGGTTTTGTAGGTACAAGCGCAGGCAATGTAGGCGCAGCCGCGAGCATTGTAGGCGTAGGTACGGGCTTTGTAAGCCAGGCACGAACTTTTTAGGCATAGGTGCGGGCCTTGTGGGTGCAGACGTGGCTTTGTAGGTGCAAGCGCGGACTTTGGAGGAGCACGAGTATGCTGTGTAGGTGCAGGAAGACTTTGTAGGCGCAAGAGCAGGATTTGTAGGTAGAGGCACGGGCTTTACAGGCGCATGGATAGGCTTGGTTTGCGCAACCGTGGGCTTTTTAGGCATAGGCCCGGTGTTTGTAGGCGCAGGCAAGGGCTTTATAGGTGGAGGTACGGGCTTTGTAGGTGCAGGCGCGTGCTTTGTAGACGTAGGCGCGGGCTTTGTAGGCGTAGGCGCGGGCTTTGTAGGCACAGGCGCGTGCTTAGTAGGTGCAGACGTGGGCTTTGTAGGCGCAAGCACAGGCTTTGTAGGCGCATGCGTAGGTATTGCAGGCATAGGCGTTGGCTTTGCAGGCGCAAGCGCGAGATTTGTAGCCATCGGCGTAGGCTTTGTAAGCACAAGCGTGGGCTTTGTAGGTGCAGGAGCGGGCTTTGTAGGCGTAGGCGCATGCATTGTGGGCACAAGCACGGGCTTTGTAGGCGCAGGCGCGGGCTTTCAAGGCGCAGGCGTGCACTTTGTTGGCGCAGGTGTTGGCTTTGCTTCCATAGCCGCGGGCTTTGTAGGCAAAGGTGCTGGCTTTGTAGGCGTAGGCGCGAGCTTTGTAGGCACAGGCGTGGGCTTTGTAGGTGCACGGGCGGGCTTAGTAGGTGCAGGAACGCGCTTTGTAGGCCCATGCACTGGCTTTCAAGGCGCAGGCCTGCGCTTTATTGGTGCATGCATGGACTTTGTAGGCATAGGCACAGGCTTTGTAGGCATAGGCACGGGGTTCATACACAGAGGTGCGGGCTTTGTAGGCGCAGGTGTGGGCTTTGTAGATGCAAGAACGGGCTTTGTAGGCGCAGGTGCAGGCAATGTAGGCGCAGGCACAAGCTTTCTAGACAGAGGCGCTGGCTTTATAGGCGCAGGCGCAGGCTTTTTTAGGTACAGGCATGTGCTTTATAAGCGTAGGTATGGGCTTAACAGGTGCAGCCATGGACTTTGTAGGCTCAGAAACGGGCTTTGTAGGCGTAGGCGCCGGCTTTGTAGCTGTAGGCGCGGGCTTTGCAGGCGGAGAAGCGGGCTTTGTATGCATAGGCGGAAGCTTTGTAGGCGCAGGCACGGGCTTTCTAAGTGCAGGTGCGGGCTTTGTATGCGCAGGGGCAGGCTTTATTGGTGCAGGCGCAAGCTTTGTAGGCGCAGGCTCGGGCTTTGTTGGCACAGGAGCAGGCTTTGTAGGCGTAGTTGCGGGCTTTGTACACGCAGGAACGGGCTGTGAAGGGGCAGGCGTAGGCTTTGTCGGTGCAGACGCGGGCTTTTTAGGCACAGGCGTGGCCTTTGTAGGCGCAGGTTCGGGCTTTGTTGGCGCAAGTGCAGGCTTTGTAGTTGCAGGCGCGGGCTTTGTAGGTGTAGGCGCTTGCTTTGTAGACACAGGCATGGGCTTTGTAGGCGTGGGATTTGTAGGCATGGGCTTTGTAGGCGTAGGCACTAGCTTTGTAGGCGCAAGCGCGGGCTTTTCAGGTGCAGGTGCGGGCTTTTTACACATTGGCGCGGGCTTCATACGCAAAGGCATGGGCTTTGTAGGTGCAGGCGCGGGCTTTACATGTGAAAGCGTGAGATTTCTAGGCGTAGGCGCGGGATTTGTAGGCTTAGGCATTGGCTCTGTAGGTGCAGGCACTGGCTTTGTAGGTGCAGGCGCTGGCTCAGTAGGTGCTACATGGGCTTTTTAGGGTAGGTGCGGGCTTTGTAGGCACATGTGTGGGCTTTGTAGGCACAGGCGCGTGATTTGTAACCACAGGCATAGTCTTTGAAGGCACAGGCATGGGCTTTTAACATGCACGCACGGGCTTTGTAGGTGCAAGCGCGAACTGTATAGGCACAGGCGTGGATTTTGCAAGCGCACACGCAGGCTTTGTAGGTGCAAGCTTGGGCTTTGTGAGCGGAGGTGCGAGCTATGTAGGTACAAGCGCGGGCTTTCTACGCGTGGGCACGGGCTTTGTAGGCGCAGGCGCGGGCTTCGTAGGCACAGGTGCGGGCTTTGTAGACGCATACGCTGGCTTTGTACACACAAGCGTGGGATTTGAAGTTTTACGCACAGGATTTTCAGGTGTAGGAGCGCGCTTTGTACATTTAGGCACGGGCTTTGTAGGCGTAGGCATTGGCTCTATAGGCACAGGCACGGGCTTTGTAGGCACAGACGTAGGCTTTGAAGGTACCGGCGCAAGCTTTTTAGGTGCAGGCGTAGGCCTTGTAGGTACAGGCGCAGGCTTTGTAGGCATGGGCGCAGGCTTTGTAAGCACAGGCACGGGTCTTGCAGGCACAGGTGCGGACCTTGCAGGCATAGGCGCGGGATTTCTATGCACAGGCGAAGGCTTTGGAGGTGCAGATGTTGGCAATGTAGGCAAAGACGGGGGCATTGTATGTGTAGGCAAGGGCTTTGTATGCTAGGCACAAGTGTTGTAGGTGGAGGCGTGGGCTTTGCATGTGCAAGCGTGGCTTTCTAGGCGCTGGGACGGGCTTTGTTGGCACAGGTGGGAGCTTTGTAGGCGCAGGCACAGGCTTTTTAGGCAAAGGCGCGGGCTTTGTAGGCGCAAGTGCGGGTTTTGAAGGTGCAGGAGCAAGCTTTGTAGGTATAGGTATGGGCTTTGAAGGCGCAGGCGCGGGCTTTATAGGTGTAGGCATGGGTTTTGCAGGCGCATGGGCAGGCTTTGTTTGTGCAAGCGTGGGCTTTAAATGCGCAAGCACGGGCTTTGTAGGTGCAGGCGAGGGCTTTGTAGGCGTAGGCACGGGCTTTGTAGGTGCAAGTACGGGCTTTTTAGGCACAAGCGCGGGCTTTGTAGGTGCAGGCGCGGGCTTTGTAGGCATACCTACGAGCTTTGTAGGCGCGGGCGTGGGCAAAGCAGGCATAGGCACTAGCTTTGCACTTAAAGATGTGGGCTTTGCAGGTGCAGGCGCGATCCTTGTAGGCACTAGTGCTGGCTTTGTAGGTGCAAGCGTGGGCTTTGTAGGTTGGGAGCGGGCTTCGTAGGCACAGGCGCGGGGTTTGCAAGCGCAGGCGCGGGCTTTGTATGTGCGGACAGAGGCTCTCTAGGCGCAGGCGCAGGCTTTGCAGGTGCATGTGGGGTCTTTGTATGCGCAGGAACAGGTTTCTTGGTGCAAGCGCGGGCTTTTTAGGCACAGGCGCGGGATTTTTTGGCGCATGCGTGGGCTTTGTAGGTGCTGGTGCGGGCTTTCTAGCCGCAGGCACGGGCTTTGAAGGGGCAGGCGTGGGCTTTGTAGGCGCAGGCGCTAGCTTTGTAGGTGCAGGCGCAGCCTTTGTAGGTGCAGGCGCAGGCATTGTAGGCGCAAGGGCTAGCTTTGTAGGCACTTGCGTGGGCCTTGTAGGCACAGGCACGGGTTTTGTAGGTGCAGGTGCGGGCTTTGCAGGTGCAGGCACGGGCTTAGTAGGTTCAGGTGTGGGTTTTGCAGACGGAGGTGCGGGCTTTGTATGTACAAGTGCGGGCTTTGTATGCAAAGGCACGGGCTTTGTATGCAAAGATGCGGGCTTTGTGGGTGAAGTTGCAGGGTTTGTAGGCGTAAAGGCGGGTGTTTTAGGTGCAGGTGTAGGCGTTGTAGGCACAGGCGCAGTTGTTACAGGTGCAAGAGTGGGCATTGTACATGCAAGTGTGTGCATTGCAGGTGCAGGTACGGGCTTTGTAGGTGCAAGTGTGGGCTTTGTAGGCATAGGTCCGGGCTTTGTAGGTCCAAATGCGGCCTTTGTAGGTGCAGGTGCGGGCTTTGAAGGTGTAGGCGCTGGCTTTGTAGGTGCTAGCGTGGGTTTTGTAGGCGCAAGCGCGGGCGTTGTATGTGCAGGCACAGGCTTTACACGCATAAGTGCGGGCTTTGTAGGTGCAGGCATGGGATTTGTAGGCACAAGTGTGGGCTTTGTAGGTACAGGCACTGGCTTTGTAGGCGCAAGCACAGGCTTTGTAGGTGGAGGCACGAGCTTTGTCGGTGCAGAGGTGAGTTTTGGAGGCGCAGTTGCGTGCCTTGTAGACGCAGGTGCAGGCGTGGGCTTTGTAGGCGCAGGCGGGGACTTTGTAGGCACAGGCTCGGGCTTTATCAGCGCAGGCAGAGGCTTTGCTGGCACAGTCAGAGGCTGTGTAGGCACAGGATCGGACATTGTAGGCGCAGGCACCGGCTTTCTAGGCATAGGGGAGGGCTTGGTAAGCGCAGGCGTGGGCTTTGTAGGTAAAGGTGCGGGCCTTTCAGGCACAAGCTTTGTAGGTGCAGGCACGGGCTTTGTAGGCACAGGCGCGGGCTTTGTAGGTGCAGGCACAGGCTTTGTAGTTGCAGGCGTGGGCTTTGTAGGCACAGGCGCGGGCTTTGGGGGAGGTGAAAGGTTATCTTAATGTGGAGTCCCATTAAGTCTTGAATGGTGAATTCATGGGTGTGTCTGTGAGAAGACAGGAGGGAGGCACCGTCAGATTGAACTCTTCTCAAGAAAGCATTGATGTTAAGTGAAGTTAAGTCTTCTGGAGGGCCCCAGGTTGCTGAGAAAGTGCGTAGAAGCTTCCTAGCAACACGGCCGCTGACCGGGCGTCAGTGCCTAGTCAGACGGTGACGACAGTCACAGGTCGTACACACAACGGCAAGGGTTTGGCTAGGAGACACAAGTCAAAGTGTCAGAATGCTTCAATATAGCATATGCAAAGAGAAATGACAACTGACAGGTCCAGGACATAAATACCTGCCGTGGCGCACGGCGGGTGTCGCACGCGGCAGTCCAAGAGCTGTCCTAAAACCAGCCCAAAACCACTGTTTTGGCCGTAACTCTGTGCACACATGTCAGAATCCTACGCCGTCTGAACCTAGACGTGCAGAATCAAAAGACGCACGCAACGACTGGTCACATGCATGCATCCATCGACTGACAGCGAGTATACAATGCAAAAACATGCAAATGGGCCTCATGCCCAGTCCGCTGAAAGGCACCTGCAAGACGTAGAAGGCACAGCAAGGAGTCCCGGTGACATCTGGGGCTCTGGAACACTGGTCGGTCAGCTCCAGACGGGTAGTCCGCCGCCTGTCGTCGCGCCGGTGTCACCAGGGCCGCCTGCCTCAGGGATCTGCACGAGTATGGACACGGCCAAGTGGTCACAGTAAACTGTACAGGAACGGCACAAAGCACAACACTCCGCCATGACCCGATGGTACGCATGTCCATACGCGTGCAGCACTGGTACAACCACATAGTGAATGACACAGACAGATGAGACGGCAACGTACATACCACACTCAACCACTGTCACGCACGGGGCGAAGCCCAACAGAACGAATGGCCACCAGGAACTTTCCGCGGGCAAGTGCCTTTGTCAAGAAATCAGCTCGCTGCAAGTCAGTGCCAACCCACATGATGGAAATCACGCGTCGCTCCACCAGATCACAAACGAAGTGATACTCAACCGCAATGTGCTTTGTGCGAGCATGAAAAACACCAGAGTTCTCTGTAATGGCGAGAGCACTCCGGTTGTCGCAGCGCAGCACAATGGCGGGTACTGACTGCCCAAGCTCAAGAAACAAGCGCTGCAACCAAACTGCCTCAGCAGCCCCTGCCCCCAAAGCCACATACTCTGCCTCCGACGAGCTACGTGCGATGCAGCCCTGCTTCCCGCTTCGCCAAGACAAAGCGGTACCACCGAGCAGAAACACGTAGCCAGTGCGACTGCGCCCGTCAGGACTCCAAGCCCAGTCGCTGTCGGTGTAGCCGTCAAGGACCACCGAACACTGCCGACGAAAGCAGAGTCCGAGGTACGGCGTGGAGACCACGTACCATACCACTCGCACAGCCGCGTGAAGAGCTCTCGCACGTGGAGCCTGCGAGAACTGAGCGAGGAGGTTGACGGCGAACGCGATGTCGGGACGTGTGGTAGTGGCCAGGTACATCAGAGATCCGATAAGACGGAGGTACAAGGTCACGTCCACTGTCTCCCCCAGCTGTGTAGGGTCATCCACCTTCAGGGCATCCTGCCCATCAGGTGTGAGTGGTGTGGAAGCAGTGGGCACTGCACCAAGGAGATCGCTATTGCGCTCCCCCACGACTCGTGCGTATCGGGCCTGATGCAGCAACAGTGTCCGATGTCTGCGATCTCGCACAATCTCCATACCAAGAAACACCGATGCAAGACCGAGGTCCTTCATCCTGTAGGCAGTCTGCAGGACAGCCTTGGCCTCCTTCACGGCCTCCAGCAATGGAGACGCGATCAGAAGGTCATCAACATAGACCAGGATGGCGGTAAACCGCTCGGGTGTCGGTAGGATGAAGAGTGAGGGGTCTGCCTCGCTTTGTACATATCCTGCGCGAGTCAAGGTGCCAGTGATCTCCCGGTTCCAACACCGTGGAGACTGCTTGAGGCCGTACAAGGACTTGCACAAGCGCCAGACCTTGTCACCGTTCTCGAAGCCTGGTGGCTGAGCCACGTAGATCTCCTCATCCAAAGAGCCATGGAGGAACGCGTTGTTCACATCCATCTGGTGTAGTTCCCAGTCATGCTGAGCTACTACACCGAACAGAGCTCGAGCTGAGGTCATCCGGCTGACAGGGGCAAAGGTGTTAGTGTAATCAACTTCCTCAATCTGAGAGAACCCCTTGACGACCAAGCGGGATTTGGAGCGTTCCAGTGAGCCATCCAGCTTCACCTTCTTGCGAAAGACCCACTTGACCTGAATCGCCTTCCTCCCAGGGGGAAGGTCGACCAGCTCGTAGACTCCGTGCTCTCGGATGGCGCGAAGCTCATCCTTGCAAGCAGCTCGCCAGGCATCAGCATCCTGCGATGAGAAGGCCTCCCTCAATGTGCCCGGGTCCGGCGCCATAGAGGGGGAACTCTGCGTGGCAAGTGCACACGCCTCAGTGTCTGGCCTGACGGCCACGAGATCAGCTGCTGCGTCACAGGCGATATGGAACTCGCGAGTGACCAGGTTGTGCCCTATGGGGCACGCTGGGTGTACCTCTGAAAGCTCAGTGCGGACACTCAGGCCTAAGGCCTTTGTGCCTGGATCACCGCTCGCGATGTTGCGAGAGGAACGTCTGGGTCCGGAACCCGACGCTCGCTGAGCTGCAGAACCCAGTGGTCGAAGGCGACCACCGGGCTCACGGGAGTAACCGGAGGTCGAGGGGCGCACCTCAGGCTCAGGAACAGGTACGACCACAGGGACAGGTACGACCACAGCTGGTGAGGGCTGAGACGAGGCAGTCAGAGATGCCGTGCGCGGAGATGCGTGTGTGGGGGACACTGCGCTGGGAATGACAGCAGGCAAGGCTGGCCCGGACACTGAGACAGGAGTGTCAGCCGACGTAGAGACAGGAGTGGGCTGAGCTGGGTCAGACGCCGGAATAGGGGTGCCAGTGGACACAGAGGGTGATGCAGGAGGAGGCGTGGGAGCAGCGGTACCTGTGGGGTGTGAAGCAGGCTGGAAAGGCGGGATCTCTGGACCAACGGCAATGATAGCCGGATCATCAAGTGCTGGAGATCGAGAGGGGACTCGAGCGGACACATCAGCCTGGCGAGGAATGATCGCTGGCGAAGAGGTCTCCCCCATCCGCTGAGGACCCTCACAGGAAGGGACATGAGCTACAGAGAGCGCTGTGATCAAAGTCAGATCACGGTATGTGAGTGACTCAAAAAACAGCGCGTCACGGGACTCAATGACACGACGGCGAGTGGGGTCCCAAAAGCGCCAGGCCTTCGACCGCGGGGAGATACCGATGAAGGCACACAAGCGACCCCGAGGGGAGACCTTGGACCCTGCTGGTCCTCGGTGTACCATACGGAGGCCAGGGATCCCCAGACGCGTGCGAGACGAAGATCGGCACGGTGGCCAAACCAGAGCTCGTACGGTGTAACATGATCCGGAAGCGGACCATGCGGAAGGCGGTTCTAGACCCAAGTCATGTAGGCGAAGCCCTCAAATGCGAAGGACTCCGGGAGACCGCAATCAGACCGCATGGCACGGACCGCATCCTCCATGGTGCGGTTCCAGTGCTCAGATACACCGTTCTGCTGTGGGGTAGCAAGAGCGGAGACCTGGTGAAAAATGCCGTGCTCAGCAAAGAAGGAGTCCATCTCGCCGAGGAACTCGTCGCCTCGATCCGAGCGAAAAGTATGTAGCGTGTGGTGAGACTGACGCTCAGCCATCACGAGCCAGAGCCGAACCGCAAGGGTGGCGTCGCTCTTCTGACGCAGACTGTAGACCCACCACATCCGGGTGAAGTCATCAGTCAGCGTCAGAACATACCGGCCCCTCTCGGACAACGACTCGACCGGGAGAGGACCGAGCAGGTCCGAGTGGACCAACTCGAGGGACCTCAGCGCTCGGGAACGCGAATCAGGGTAAGTGCATTGGTGCATCTTACCCTGAGCGCAAAGAAGACAGTCGGTCTTGGGTGGCTTCTCGAAAGAAGCCAAGTCCAGACCAAGAGCGGGTTGTGTCCGGATGAACTTCGACACAGTGTCGGAGCCCACGTGACACAGACGTCGGTGAAGCAACCGCTGGTGTTCCGGGGATAGAACACCAGTGACAAAAACACTGAGGAGGGCCGAGCAATGTGGTACAAATCATCTACGACTGAAGCACGCAGGACAATGCTACGGGTGTCGAGAGCAGTCACAATCGCTGAATCAGCGGTATGCTCAACGGAGAGACCCATCAGAGTGCAGGCACGCACAGACAGCAGACTGAGCTCAAGATCAGGCACAAACAGCACGTCAGAGAGATACAGGGGGCCAGACGGACCGTCAAAGCATACAACCCCAACACCGTGAACCGGTAAGGACTGACCAAAACCTCTACGAACAGAACGGACACTCGTGACAGGACCAAGTACCACAAAGTCACTATGATGACACGTCATGTGGTGGGTGGCACCGGAATCGATGATCCAAGTACCACCGGAGTCACGACTGGTGGACGTCACTGTACAACGAGCAATAGAACACTCGGCATCAGAGGGATGCTGAGCCATCAGTGGGAATGAACGACGTACATCACGAAGGTGAGAATCATGAATCCAGTCAGTGCAGTCAGGCCCATCATCATCACATGCGGACTGTGCTCCCCCACACGTGTCATCACGAGTCACGAGGACGGACGAACAAGCAGTCTGTGACCCACTCGACGATGACAACACACTCGCACCTCCCTAAAAGCGAAGCGCCAGAAGATGAAGAAGCTCGGCGATGGTGCGGTCACGTGGGTCTGGATCACTGCTGCTCGCCAGTGAGGATGCAAGAACAGCTGCAGTCGTAGTCGCCGCGCGTCCAGAAGAGTGTGCGGTTGACGTGCCGGACGCGGTGCGAGCAGCATGGGCAGCCTGAAGTCCGCGAGTGATGCGCTCCCAGTCGAGTGGTTGCTGGCACTCAGTGTAGCGATGGGAACCTCCACAGTTGTAGCAGTGCACGGAACGGCCACTGCTACCACTGGATGACGACTGCTGCTGACCCGATCCGCGCTTCCTATTCTTCTTCTTCCCCTGGGCAGCTACTGCAACTCCCTGCGTCTGCGTGGGTGTAGACGGGGTCGAAGAGGAGGAGGTGTTGAATATGTTTGCCCCTTGTTCAGTATTGTACGACGGATCAGGAATGCTCTGCCCCTTGTGGAGGTATGACCCCTGGATTTGTTGTAGGGTGACTCAACTATGCTCTGTCTCATGTGAGATATGACCTGTGAGTACACCATGTAGGTGAGTGGTTAACTTGGCCATTTTGTTGATTTGGCCAAGTGAGAGGTCATGAGCTCGATCCTGGCTCCATGCACATCTTGGTTGTTTTAGAAGCTTCCAAGAAAGAAAGTCCATTGCTTCTGGGAAGCAACACGGCTGATCAGTCACCTTGGCACAAGGATGCTTATGTGTCAAGCCCACAGCGCAAGTCTCTTGGTGATGTGGCAGGGTCAAGCCACTTCTTAGGAATGTGCATTTGAGTTCTAGGACTGGACACACAGCTATAAAAGGACTTGTCTTGCATGCTGATCAATCAACCCTTGCTTGATGCTCTCTTGCGT
Organism: Penium margaritaceum; assembly: GCA_023375785.1. Taxonomy (NCBI): domain Eukaryota; kingdom Viridiplantae; phylum Streptophyta; class Zygnematophyceae; order Desmidiales; family Peniaceae; genus Penium; species Penium margaritaceum. Next base: position 90,968 of record SZWC01006599.1, read on the forward strand.
ATTGACGACTTGAGCTCTTCTTGAGATGTAATGCTAAGGCGTTAGTACTCTTGAAGGTGAAGTGTATGCCTGATTAAGTTTGGGGTGCACGACACATACCTGCAAAGGAAGAAGGTGTAAAAACCTTTGTGAGCTTTTTTGGTTTCGCGGCTTCTCTGCCGGAGGTGGTTAGCTCAGTAGCTAACAAAGGGTTATGGGCCCACTCCTCTGGTTAGAGAAGTTTCACGCACGCAACCGCCAAAGTCACAAGCAGTGAGAGCGCCTTTGCTCTCACCCATCCTCTCTGTTTGTAGGTCAATCATCAGCCTGAGGGGAATGCAACGCATCTGCACCTTTCTGCCTTGGGAGCTGACATCAGCCTACATCAGCCTACATCAGCCTACATCTGCTTGCATCCGCCAACGTGAACAGGGCCAGCAGTTGCCTCTTCTCACCAACAGCCTACAACGGCCTCAAACACAGGTGCATCGGCATCAACAACAGGTGCAGCAGCTATAGCAGTTGTAGGTGTAGGGATGGCAGGGACAGGGGAACCAGGGAATCATTCTCCCATCCTCAAGTTTGATGGAGAGGGGTTTGCTCTCTGGAAGTGGCAGTTTGAGATCATCATGGATGATAGAGAATTGCTAGGATATTTTGACAGAAGTATCCCAGCACCAAAGGAGGAGGGTGCTGACCTTGTGGCATGGGTCAAGCTCAACAAGAAGGCTCTTGCCGTTCTTTTGTCCTCCATACAACCCTCAGTCCTCTCACACATCAGCGGTTGTACAGTGGCAGCCGCGGCATACGCCAAACTGGACAAGGTGTTTCAGTCCTCCTCACTTGCCAACCGTCTCTTCATTCTACAAAACCTCATCAGTATGAGGCTTGGTGAAGGGGAGGATGTCTCCGCCTTTATGCAGAAGTTTGAGACTCTCTTGCAACAAGCCAACGGCATGGGGTGGGACCTGAAATCGGATATGCAGGCCATGATTTTTCTGATGACGCTGCCGGAGAGCTGGGGTCCCATGATCACAGTGATTGGAGGGTGGACGGAAGAGCAAGTATCCTACACCACCGTCTCGGAGTATGTACGGAATGAAGCCATGCGTCGCAGCAGTAGTGAAGCAAACATGGCTGCCTTTGCCTCACGAAGCAGCGGTGCCTTTCGTAATACCTCCTCCTCTGGATACAAGGGAAACAACGGCACTGGTGGAAGGGGTCCAAAGCGTCAAGGAAACTGCCATAACTGTGGTAAGGCTGGACACTGGGCTCGGGAGTGCCGGGCACCCAAGAAGGAGGGAGGAGACGAGGATGAATGGCGAGGGGGACATGGTGGGAAGGATCCCACAAGCTTGATGGC
>SZWC01006599.1:100341-112381 GCA_023375785.1 Penium margaritaceum
TCTGCAAGGACGGCCTGACTGTCAACAGACAAGCGGTGCCAAGACCTGCTGGAGCACGCGATAACGAGACGGAGACAGTACGTCGAAGCTCCTGAGAAATCAGAGCAGAATGCAGTGCTGATCCACAATGAAGCTCCGCTGTGATGACGACAAGGGCAGTTAGACCCAAGGCCTTTGTCCCTGGATCCCTCCTCACAACAGTGTGAGACGGGGACGTGGGACCGAGGGTAGCGGACGGAGGCAGCCGAACGATGCCAGGACACATGCTTGATGGAGGTACTGGGATGCGTGGACGAAGACGACCACCAAGAGTGTGTGAGCATGTAGGACCAACACTAAAGGAGTTCATGTGCTGGGGTCGAGGAGGCAAGGACACGACAGGTCACTCTACTGGAGTGACCGACACAAGAAAACTACCTGAATGGTCGACTGAGGTAGCAACCAGAGTAACTGTATTCGTTGCCTTGGTGGAGGCATCCGCGGCCAAGGAAGTAGTCTCAGTCAACTTGTTGGCAATGTCAGAGGCCAAAGAGGTGGACTCAGTTGCCTGGTCGGCGGTGTCAGCAGCCGAAGAGGTGGACTCAGATGCGTGGTCAACACTCTGAGAAACAGACTCCAATGGGGACTCTGGCTCGGTGGTAGTTTCAGGTGCGCGTAGGGGCGCAGGTGACCCGGTAGGACCACGGAATCTGGACATTGATGGATTGGGAGCAACATTGTGCATTGGTGCAAAATCTCCCCCATGCGAAGGCGGCGACAGGTTTGGAAGGGTCCCAACATGGAATCAATGGAGATTTTGTAAAAAACACTTCTCAAAGAACAGAGCATTACGTAACTCGATGATGCGATGCCGGATAGGATCCCAGAACCTTCAAGTCTTTGATTGATGAGACACCTTGAGAAAGGTACAAATTGGACCACATGGAGCAAACTTGCCATCTTGCTGGTCTTCCGAGAGCCAGACGCAGACGACACAACCCCAGATGTGCACAGGATGAAGATCAGTGCGCTGCCCATACCAATGCTGGTAGGGAGTGACAGGAAGGGGCAAATGACTGTGGGAAATATTATTCGACGTCCACGTCATGTATGACATGGCCTCGAAGAAGAAGCCCTTGGATAGGCCGGACTCAATGCACATAGTGTAGACCACATCAGCCATGGTGTGGTTCTAGCACTCAGAGATACTGTTCTGCTCCGGGGTATAGGGAGCAGACGTCTCATGTCTGACGCCACGAATCTTGAGGAAAGCATCTTCCTCCCCCATGAACTCACCACCTCTGTCAAAACAGAAGTGACAAAGGGGAGGACCACAGTCACGCTCTGTGGTTAGGAGCCAATCATGAATCATAGCTGTTGCACCACTTTTCTGCTGGAGGTAGAACACCTATCAAGATTGAGAGTAGACGTCAATGAGGGTGAGAATGTAACAACCTCGCTTTGCAACAGAATCGACAGGTAAGGGACACATGAGGTCAGAATGGACTAGCTCAAGCCAGTGGGAGGCACAAGAAGAGGAGACATGATAACATGGCATGTGCATCTTGCCCTGAGCGCAGAAAATACATTCAGCTTTTGGAGGCAGCTGAAAGGTAGCTGGATCGAGGCCAAGGGCAGGCTACGTGCAAGGCACGCTCTGAATGGCAGAGCTGTGTACGTGGCACAAGCGACGGTGAAGGAGGTAAGTGACATTCCACAAGTCATCACAAGTCTCTGTCCCCGCAGCTATGAGTATGCTGCGGGGACAGAGTGCTCGTGACAAACACATGCGCCCCATCTGAAAACAAGGGTGAGGACACATAAGACAAACAAGTGACATACCACAAGTCATCAGAAGACTCCGCACACAACTTCACATGACCAGATGGACAAAGAGTGACTGTGCCAATTCCACAAGAGTGAAAAACATCCACGCTCATGCTGTGGAGAGCACTGACGGACAGAAGGTTGAGCTCAAGGCCAGGCACATACAACACATCAGTGAGGTACACATCGCAAGATGGACTCCAAAAACAGACAACACCAACACCACAAATAGGAAGCATGTGATTGGACCCGGTCCGAACACTCTGAACATTGCCAACCGGGCTAATCATACTGAACGCCTGACAACAAGACATCATGTGATATGTAGTGCCAGAATCAATGATCCAGGTACCATAAAGGTCGCGGACACATGCAGTAACGTTGCACTAAGCAACCTGACATGATGAAAGCAACGGGCGTTGCGCATGAGACTGAGACGCAAAGCGTGTCTACTAATCATCAAGCCAGGTAACATCATCAAGAGGAGAGTAGGAAATCAATGGTCATCCACAGGGGGATCGCAATGGAGAGCAGACTCAGTCTGACAACTGTTTATGACCTCCTGACTAGCAGACATACAAGTCGTACTTACCTGGGGCTGACGAGGAGGGATACCAAGGCAGTGCACAATTAATGCGCACTCCCGGGCCCTCTGCAAGCAGAGGGCCGAGGAGTATGAAGGTAGTCCGGCATGGTCATGCCGGAGGGGGGAGCTGAGGTGTAGCTGAGTTGCGACGGTGGAGGTGACCACGACGGATATGGAGTCCGTAGAAGCAGTTCCGATAGAAGGCATGAAAGGAGTCAGGGATGTAGTCATGACTGTTGTAATGCCGGTGGAGGAGACTGCTCCTGATCAAGACAAAGAAGCGCCAATAGGAGAGGTGGTAGTAGCTACAGTGGTACCGAGGGGCTGCTCCCGCTTGTGACACATGGTGCTAACAACACGATGCTCGTCAATGGGTAGTGGGCATGTGTATTAGCCATGACCTGGCTGGCCACAGTTGTGGCAGACAAGAGAGCTGCTATGGGAGGAGTTGCTGTCAAATGACTGCTGGGTCTTATCCTTCTCCTTATTCCTATGTTCCCCCTTGCCGTGGTCAACACTACGCGTGGCTCCAACAGCACCAAGGATCCCAGTCAACGAAGGCATAGGAGAGGCAGAGCTGACTGTTGCTAATGCCTCTGTCTCCACACTTCAGGCGAGTGTCCTGAATTGCCTCCTCCAAGTCCCAAGGACTGGGAATGAAACTAGGACATCAGAGTGCCCAGGCATGCCATGCCTCCAAGATCTCGTGGTCAAAGTCGACGAGGATCTTTGCGTAGTCAGGAGTTGCGCCGTTCTTGATGGTGAGAAGAGCGGCAAGCGGAGGAAGGCCAACCTTGCTGAGAAAACGGAGAAGATCTTGTGTGCGCCGCTGATAGGCGGTGACCGACTCTAAGTCACCCATCTTGAGGTCACTGAAACTCATCGAAAGGCAACTGACGATGGCCTGGCCAGAAGGATGATAGGGATGTGTGAGGGTACACCAGGCCTCACAGAGGTCAAGGTCGGTGCCGGCAGTAGGATCGCCGGTGAAGGGCTTGAGACCACTACTATCAGTCTCTGGTGCGGCGAAGACAAGGGCCCTAGCTGCACGGCCTATGTCGAATAACTGCTCGGGGATGGAGGAGTCGTACTTCAAGGTGTAGTAGGGCCAGAGATCATCATCCTGAGCCCATAGGCAAAGGAGTAGCTCCCAGGACGCAAAATCTGTAACCTCAAGGTGGGATGGTGGTGTCTCAAAATCCTTTTGTTTGCGTTGAGTACTGGCTGTAGTGCCTAGAGACCCTATGACACTCGAGACGGACTGCTACCGCTGCTGGTGGTGATGATGGGCTACTTTTTGGGCCGCGGTAGAGACTGTGGGACCAGGCTGGCCACGAAGAGGTGGCTGGAATTTGGCTGTCTGGACGGACTGTAAGGTGGCTAGGAGTGTTCGCAAGTCATCAACCTGTTGCTGGAGACTGGTGACTGGGTCATTCGGCAACGTAGCGCTAGCACAGGTGGACTGCGTGGCACTAGTGGTACTAAGTCCGGCGCTCCATGGCCGGACCCAATACTGCTAGTGCCACGCAGTCATACCCGTGGTAGCGGGTGGCGGACGCTGCCACTAGTATTGTGTTTGTTACTCTGTGATATGAAAATTTGTTAAAAAACAGTAACTACTTTTCTGGATTGATTGTTTGATGGACAAGATGAAGCTTTTTTTCTCAGAAATACCCTGCCAGTTCTTGGGTACCCCCTTAAGGAATTTTCTGGTATGCCCTTTTTTTTCCTGGTTGATGGCCGGTAGCCTATCGGAGCTGCGCAGAAGCCTTAGCAGCTTCTGTGCACCTTCCGTGGCACCTGCCGGTGCTGCTGCTGCTGCTTCCATCACACGATGTTGCTGCTGTCGTTGCTTCTATATGCTGCTGCTGCAATCGCTGCAAGCTGCTACTACCGTTGCTGTTGCTACTACCGCCGATATTGATGCTGTTTTTGCTATTGCTGTTGTTGCTGTCACTTCTGCTACTATGGCTGCTGATGCTGGACTGCTACAGCTACTGCTGCATGCTATTCCAGCTAGCATGCAGATGCTGCACGCTGCTCTAGCTGCCACACGGCTGCTACTTCTACTACTACTGCTGCAGCTGCTGCTAATGCTGCCTTGCAAATGCTGCTCCTGTTGCGTGGCAGGCAGCAAGCAAGGGGGAGTGGGAGTCCGTTTTTTTTTTTTCTCTTTCTTCCAGATGTCCGGTTTCCTGGTCTAGGGGGGCTGATTCCACAGCTGCTGGTATGGCTGCACCCGGCACCAAATGTACGCCGGGGAGGAAGGGAACGCTGGGTACAGAGAGGAGGAGGTAAAGAAAATATGGGGAAGCACTGGGGACACTTCCCTGCTGCTTGGCGGTGCCTTCGCCACGTGCGTCGGCTCCACCGTCGGAATTGTGCTTCTTTGCGTTGGCCCCGTGACCGCCTTTGCTACCACCGCCATGGGGTCAATGCCATGAAAAAAAAATCCGCAATGTTCCCCTCGCATCGGGAGTGTTTTGAAGCTACCACCAGGCGAGGCTAACTCTGCCAGGAAATATTCAGCAAATTTTTCCTTGCACTGACGTATATGGAGGTCCACCAACGTTGACTGGCACTTGTACACCACTGTTGCTGCTCAGTCTGCTACATCCCCTATGCTCTGGCTTTGATACCAAGCTTGAAATAATGTTGCGCTAGTCTGGGCAAGACTCGCCTCACACACTTGGACTGAAGTGTGAGGCATGCTGCACCCAGAATTAGCACCTGAGTAGCATTGGCTACCAAGCTGTGACATAGAACACTTGAACTCAAAAGTTAGCGCCAGAACTGTAATTGGATGTGAATAATGACTTAGTTCACTGCAAGAATACGGTTTGGTGAGAGACCCCTCCCACACTAACCTAGGCTCTCACTTATGTGAGGCTTTGCTTTGTCTAGCAACCAATCAGGAAACTGCACTATTTTCTGGCCTATGTGGTTTTCTCTGTGAGCACTACCAAAGGACCAACAACCCCATACCCGGGCATCGTCCGTTTTTCCTAAAAACTGGAGCATACCAAAATATGGATGTTGCAAATTCATTCATGCAGTTTGAATCAGCTAGAAAGATCACACACGAGAGTTATGGCTGCCTAAGCCTAGACAGACACTATGTCACAAAGAGCGGTCATCCACGACTGTCGATGGCGCTAGCGGCTGCTGACAATAGAGCTCGGCGTGCACAAACAGTAAAGTCCTGACCCTCTTCCCTCCCACACCCACTTGAAGCACAGGAACGTGGACGGAAAAGGACCTACCACGAGGGAAACGGTGGTGTGTGGTGGAAACGAGAGGAGAGAGAGTGGGATGGATCCTACGGGGTGGAGCTTGGTAGTCGAATCCAACCGTCGGCCAGTGAGTGGGAGCTCGCCGGCACTCAACCAAATGCGAGGGTACCATGCCACTGGCAACTTGCAAGTGCACACCCACCCACAACGAGTTTTGTCCCAAGCTATGCCTGTCAAAACTAACACATGTTCATAAGCAGGACTAAACTAGGCCACCAAGACACGGCAGACCAAGAACAAACAAGGATGACAATAGAGTGTTTTGCAAAAGTGAAGGTGGCACTGCTGCCAGGAGGGACGGGACGACCGATGGAGAAGGCGGAAGTGTCGCCGGTGGCTGGTTGCACCTGCGCGCACCTGCCGGACTTGCGTTTGCTCCCCTAGTTTTCTGTACCCTCCGCCTCATCAAGAGTGTGCAAGGCAATGGACGTGAGCCGAGAGGTCACAGTAAGCTATGTACACAATATCACTCCCCCATGAACAGGTCCACAGGCGCAACATCACTAATGCGAGCAACGGCACAAGGCAACGACGATGAAAAGGACAACAGATGTAGCTCAAGGATAGAGGTCAATCCATAGTACAGGCAAGGTGCGATCCCACAGAATGCGTAGCCGCGAGGAACTTCGTATGGCTGATGACCTTTGTTGGCACGCTACGAGTCGGTGCAAATCCACATGACCTGAGTCTCACCTCAATCCATCAGATCTTGGATGTAGTGGTACTCGATGTTGATGTGCTTCGTGCATGCATGAAACACACCGGATTTCTCTGCGATTTCCTTTGCTCTCTCATTATCACACCAAAGCACAATAGGGGGCATGGACTAACGTAGCTCATGCAACAAACGCAGCAGCCACACAGTCTCGGTCGTGCCTGCACCCAGAGCTACATACTCTGCTTCAGCAGTTCTACGAGCGATGCAGCCCTACTTGCCACTACGCCACAAGATGGCAGTTCCTCCAATCAGGAAGATGTAACCGGTGTCACTTTTGCCGTCTGGGCTCCATGCCCAGTCACTGTCTGTATATCCGTCGAGGGCCACGGAGGCCTGCCCTCAGTAGTGAAGGTCGACACAGGTGGTGGACACAATGTATCGCACACATCGAATAGCATCCTCAAGAACCCACCTGCGCGGTGCCTGTGAAAACTGTGCAAGCAGGTTGACTGTGAAGGCGATGTCTGCGCGCGTCGTCATGGCTAGGTACATGAGCGAGCCAATGACTCGTAGGTACAAGGTAACGTCGACTAGCTCCCCCACCTTTGCTTGGTCATCGACCTTTAGAGCTTCTTGTCCGTCAGGCGTAATCGGGGTTGACACCATGTGTACAGTGCTAAGCAACTCGGCAAAGCGCTCCTCCAGTGTGAGAGCGTATCGCTCGTGATGGACCAAAAGCATCTGTTGAGCATGATCACACACAATCTGCCTGCCTAGAAACACTGCGGCCTCTCCCAGGTCTTTCATTTCGTATGTTGAACATAACACACCCTTAGCTGATTTGACAACCTTCAGATCGGACAAGGCGATCAAAAGGTCTTCGACATGGACCACGATGGCCATGAGCGGCGTAGGATTCTGGGAGAGGAAGAACGACGGGTCCACAATACTTTGGACACAACCGGCTCTTAGGAGTGTGCTGGTGATCTCTTTGTTCGCGCATCGAGGCCATACAGGGCCTTTCGCAACCGCTACACATGCCCACTGCCGTCCTCAAAACCTGGGGGGTGGACCATGTAGATATCCTCGTCCATCTTCCCATGTAGGAATGCATTGTAAACATCCATCTGGTGGAGCTCCCAGTCATGTTGGGCCACCTGTGACAGCAGGCCCAAGGCCGTGGTCATTTTTTGAACTGGTGCAAAAGTCTCAGTGAAGTCGATCCCTTCCACCTAAGAGAATCCCTTCGCAGTCAGTCCTGCCTTGTAGCGTTCGACTAAGTTGTCCGCCTTGAGCTTCTTTCTCAAAACCCACTTGGCCTGAACAACCTTGTGTCCTTGCGGTAGGTCTACAAGCTCATAAACCCCATGTTCATCAATGGCAGCCAGCTCAGCCTCATACGCTACGCGCCAGAGTGTCATATTGGGCCCAGCCAAAGCCTGACGCAGTGTGCTGGGGTCTGGCCTCATATCCATCACACTGGGGTCTGGGGCCACAGCGACTCCACTACGCGTAGCCAAGGCATAGGCCACGGAAGGGGGGCCAACGGTGACGGTGGACCCTGCAGTCTCGGCCACAAGTCGGCGTTTGTGAGCAAGGATCACGAGACCTGTAGCATAGCCAGGGTGGACTTGAGTGAGCCCCTACGCGCTGAGGCCTAAGGCCCTCATGCCAGGGTCCCCATTGCGTAGTTGTGAGTAGGATGCGGGAGAAGTTGCCTGCCCTCACCACGTCGGTAGGGCTATGGTGGCGGTGCTGCTGGAGCAGGCGGTGGACACGCATCAGACGGCGATAGGACTGGTGATGCATCAGGTGGTGACGATGCGTCAACGAGGGATACGGAGGATGGGGACAACACAGGCGCCTTGACTGGCGATGCAGACTGCGCAGGTGGTGTAGATGACGCAAGCGACACCGATGACTTTGCTGGTGATGCAGGTGCAGATGACGTAGGCAACAGTGGTGACACAACAGGTGATACAGGTTGGACGGGGGACGCATGTAGGATGGGTGACTTAGCCAACGCAGTTGGTGTAGACGATGCAGGCGGTGTAGATGACGCAGGCGATGTAGAAAACTCTGGCGAGCCAGCCGTTGGGTAGGACGGACCAGTAGTGCCCAGGCTGACCGGGACAACATCATCGGTCTGCACGCCCTCCCCTGCGTGAGGAACCGTACCACACCCAGGGGAATGTGACTATGGGGTTCCACCGATGGGCAAGTCTCGGAAGTAGTGGGGCTCAAAGAATAGCGCGTCCAGAGACTTGACAATGCGCCGCCGACTAGGGTCCCAAAATTTCCAGGCCTTGGAGCGTAAAGCCATGCCTACGAACGCCCATACGTGGCCTCTGGGGGAGAATTTGGACCCTTGCTGTTCTGGTGTGAACCAGACGTAGGCAAGAGTTTCCCATACATGCATGAGCCAGAGGTTGGCATAACATCCTTACCAAAGTTGGTACGGGGTGTGTGTGTTTGGGAGGGGGCCGTGAGGGATCCGGTTCTATACCCATGTCATGTAGGCCATGCCCTCAAAGGCGAATGCCTCTGGCATGCCACTATCCACCCGCATGGAGTGAATTGCATCCTCCATGGTGCGGTTCTAGCACTCAGACACGCCCTTTTGCTGGGGCGTGACGGGGCGGAGAGGTTATGGAACACTCCCACTTGAGCAAAATACGAGTCCAGATCCCCCATGAATTCACTGCCCGGATTAGAGTGGAAGTTCTGGAGGATATGGCCAGACTGACATTCAGCCATAACAAGCCAGGTATGCACAGCGAGAGCAGCATCACTTTTCACGTGCAGATTGAAGATCCACCCTATGCGGGTGAAGTCGTCCGTGATTGATAGGACATATCGCCCTCTGTCATCCTAGAACTCCACAGGGAGGGGTCTTATGAGATCAGATTGAACCAACTCAAGGGGCTTGAGAGCCCGGGAGTCAGACAGAAGGTATGTGGCAAAGTGCATCTTCCCTTGGGCGCATATAGGCAATCGGTTTTGGGCGGCGCCTCAAAGGATAATGCATCAAGACCTAGTGCGGGTTGGGTGTGAATCAGCCGATAGACCGCATCTAGGTGGACATGGCACAAGCGTCTGTGCAGTAGACGCTGGTGCTTTGACGACAACGTGCCGGTCATGAAAACTCGTGCGGCAGGGGATGAGGTTATGGAGATGGACTTGGGGCAGCCAGAGATGTGGTACAAATCTCCAAATGCCTTGCCACGGAGCACTACCTCAACAGTAGCGCACAAAGAGGCAGTGGCATCCTCATCTACGAATGCGACGCTGAGACCCATCTGCGTGCAGGCACTTCTAGACAGCAAGTTGAGTTCAAGATCAGGCACATACAACATGTTTGAAACGTAGAACAGCCCCGACGGCCCATGGAATTGCACTACACCACCCTGAACAGGGACCTCATGCCCAACAGCTATACACACAGATCTCACAGAGCCAACAGGACCAAGAACCACGAAATCACGGCGATGAAATGTCATGTGATGGGTGGCACCCGAATCTAAGATGTAGGTGGCATCTGTCACACACTCTAGCAAAGTGACTGAGAAACTCTCAACAGTGCAGGCAGTGGACAGAGGTTGCTTAGCAGAGGACTGCTGAGCTGCAAAGGCGACATGTACTTGTGACCCGTCAAGCCACAATAGGTTGTCGGGACCAGAGTCGACAGTGGACAGGTCATCGTCATTACGTCCGATGAACGACTCCACAAAATCAACAACACACTATGCCCCACCGCCACCATCCCGACTGCACATCATGGACGTAGCAGACCCAACAGTGGGACCCTTCGGATCAATCAATGCACTCGCACCTCCCTGAGTGGTGAGCCAAAGAAGCTGGTGGAGCTCGACAATGTCTTGGGCCTGCGTCACGAGCTGCTTTTCCAAGGGTGATAGGTCGCTGGTGCCGTCTGCTTCTAATGGAGACTGCAGGTCAGCCGCCGCTGTGGAGTGTGCAGAGGCGCGCTCACGCTGCTCAAACGCCTGCTGCAGGCCTTGTGCTATCTTCATCCAGTTTTTAGGGAGCTTGTACTCCGTGTACCGGTGCGCACCCCCGCAGTTGTAGCACACCCACTGTCTCCCCCAAGTGGGCTTTGGAGTCTCCTTGCCATCCTTGCCATCCTTGCTATCCCTCCTGTTGTTTCTCCCCTTCATTCCCTAAACGGTAGCGGCTATGCTAGTTGTTGTTGTGACTGTCTCCGTCGACTGCGACGATTGATGAGAGGAAGGGAGAATGGTCCGTGCAGTCTGGACTGCAGTGACAGCTGCGGCTGACGCACAATGGCGGGCATTACTTGCTGCTCCAACTCCTGCCACGTGTAGGAATTGCTCAATGGCTCATGAGAGCAGCAGACCTTTGTCGGCCATCTCCCGGAGACTCTTCAGGCTGAAGTTGTCAAAGGTCTTCGCGTACTCGCGTCCAACACGGATCCATATAGTGTTGAACGCCATGAGTTGTCCGGGCCTATTCTTCCCCATGGCCCTGTACAGTCACATCGCCCGCCACCAGTAGTGAGCCGGTGTCTCCTGTGCACCCTGGCATAGGGATTTGAAGACTGAGAGATGCTATGATGTTGTTGCCATAGTCGCGCCTTAAAAAAGGGTGGTTTCCAGCTTCCATGCACTGCGCGGGTCAGCTCCAGCACCGGTGCGTGGATCACCAAGGTAGGGTTGGAAGTCAAGGGTGTACTCCTCCAAAACTGCCTTGAGGAGACCGTAGGCAACACGAGCGGCAATCGATGTCTGCTGGTGGTCAGTGGCCTCATAGTGGCTGGTGTAGTACGGGTATACCCCCTCGTTGACTGCCCACATGCGGAACTGCGGCTCCTAGGTGGTGTAGCTGTCCTCCTACCGGTAGGCGGGTGGGTCCGTCTCAAACCACTTGGGAGGCTTCACCGTTGGCAGAGCTCCCGAGATAGCTTGCCCGAGCGGCGGGGACGGGGGATCTTCCCTTAGCCCCAGGCTCGTGCGGAGTAACAGGTCCTCTAAGGAAGCTGGGTCTGAGACAGGTCTACGGCTGTCGCTTGGGCCTGCTTCGCCGATTGGTGCTGCTTTGAGAGCTGAGCGAGTCAGACGCCGTTTTTCCAACTACGTAAGGTGTAGGCACATCATTCCTTCCTCGTCATTAGTATCTGAGTCCGAATCTGGAAGGTTTTTTTATGAACGTCGAACGCTCCTAAGGCTGCATCAACGTCGGCTGCAACTGCACTCTCGATGGTTATCTTGCCCTTGCGCAATGCATCACGGAGCACCCTCTGCTGACGCTCCTGCTGTTGCTGTTGCTGCTAAAGCTGCTGCTGCGGCTGGACTGTGTCCCCAGATAACTTGAACAGATCAGCCATCTGTTTGGCCGTCTGTTCAGCCTGCTGAGCCTACTGCTTGCGTAGCTCGCGCAGGCCACGTGCCAGTGAACTAGGGCTAGACAGGGATTCGTCCCGTGTCGTGTGTGCTGTGTTGCCAGCCACGCCGGAGGCGGCAACGCCAGTGTCCATAGTGGAGCTGGCACTGCCGACTCCAGCAGGTGTCCTTCGGAATTTTGAGTTGTGGCTGCTAGTATTGCCGTTGGGTGACCGATGCTGCCGAAAACATTTGGCATCGTTTACCCCGCCTCAGTGGGCGTTGGATTTGTGTTGAGGCCTCTTTCAACCTGACAGCCATCAATGGACCCCCCCCCCCC
>SZWC01006600.1:32968-45281 GCA_023375785.1 Penium margaritaceum
GAGGGAGAGAGAGAGAGAGAGAGAGAGAGAAGGAGAGAAACAAAAAGAGAAATATAGATGGAGAAATACATATGTATTTATATAAATACATATATATATATATATATATATATATATAGAGAGAGAGAGAGAGAGAGAGAGAGAGAGAGAGAGAGACAGAGACAGAGACAGAGAGAGAGAGAGATAGAGAGAGAGAGAAATAGAGAAAGAGAGTTAGAGAGGGAGAGAGGGAGAAAGAGAGGAGAGAGAAAGATCAAGAAAGAGTGAGAGAGCTGTCAGAAACTAGCCCAAGGATGATGGAAGTTCTAACATGCCCCGACGGGTCTGCACTTGGTGTTTTGGTGTGTGGATTGTGAGTCTAAGCGTGAGCTTTGTGCTCGCCTCACGCAATATATTTGGGAGTGGAAGGGAGTTGTGAGGCAGTCATTTTTGCAAAGGGAATAACTAAATATTGTATTAGCTTTTTCACATGGATATGATCTCAACAGTTGTAGCCCTTGTCATGAGCTATTCAACGTACCAAACCATGCACAATTTGGATCATCATAGCTCTCTCTATGTCAGCCAACATGCGGCATCCCAATCCAACCGCTTAGTCTGCGGCCTGCACTATGTTGCTTGCCGAGGCACCCTCACGCATCAAGGACCCATCAAAACACCTTTGTGGAGGTGCAGATGTCCCTAAACATAGTGGTGCCTCATGTTGTTTTTAGGTGCATTTTGATGACTTAATCATCAAATTTGGTGATGGGGGTTGATGTGGCTCAAAAGCTGTCAGCCGGCCAACAGTGGGAATTCTGACGAAGTCCCCAAGTAACAAAGTATACTTCTGAGTCTCAAAATCCAAGCTAGGATTTTGGCCATGTCCCTTTGTTGGCCTGAGGGTGAGTGCACCCTGGAGGGTCCATATCAATGGCTGGTTCACACCACCAACTGTTTTTGGAGAGACTGAAACTGTGGAGGCAACTGGTTCCAAGGATGGCAGAAAACTGGTCATAGAGTGAGGCAATAGTTTTGGCCTCAATTGAATGGGAATGAACACTTGATGAAGGCTCACAAGTAGTGGCATTTTATTGCCACTGATATAAGCTTTCCAGAACACCAAAGCATGCCAGATTCAAAGCTTCCTAGCAGATTCTATGGCTTCTAGAGTGTCTATTGGTAGGCCGTCCTTTTTCCCACCTAGGAAGGCATCCCTTCCCTCCTCTAGAAGCTTCTGCCCCTTCCTAGATTCCTCAGCTTGCTTCTAGTAGGAGGGAAGGTGTCCAGAAGACCAAGAAACCTCTACATGCCTTGTAGGACAAGTCAGCCCTTCTAGAAGGTGTGCCACCTTCCTGGATCCTCACCTGGCCTTCTAGAAGCTTAAAGAGGAACTCTAGAGGTTGAGCTAGCTTCCTGGCATCTATTTTTCATCTCCCTTGAGGCAGGGCAGAATTTCATCTTGTGGGACTTGAACCCGGGTCCTCGCCTCTAAAGGTGGACACCATTAACCACTAAGCCAATAAGGCTTGTCTTTTTGGTGTTCCTTTTTGGAGTCACTCCTGCCATGGTGAGGAGCATCACTCCAACAATCTCCCCCTTGCGCATCACCCATGGCAGTTGTCCATGCTCAACCTGCAACTCAAGAGGCTTTGGAAAGCCCAAGCCCCATGCAAGTAGCATCATGTCTATCCTTGGGTTGCGCCTTTGTGATTTGTGCCGCAGTGCACAAGCACCACATCACCCTTTGCAACGAGGTCTCGTGCAAAGTGATGCCAGATCTCTATGTGCTTGGTCCTCCGGTGTAGCACAGGATTCTTGGTCAGGCTGATGGCACTCATGTTGTCAACATTGAGTGCCGTTGGCTTCTTTTGCGGCACCCCAATCTCCTTGAGTAATCGCCGCAGCCATGGTGCCTCCTTTGCGGCTTCCGCGAGCGCAATATACTCTGCCTCAGTGCTGCATAGTGCCGCACAGTCCTGCTTCCGGCTTGTCCAGGACACCGCTGCACCACCAAGCACAAAAACATAGCCTGATGTTGACTTGCAGTCATCAATGTCACCTGCCCAGTCAGGATCATAGTAGCCAACCAACTCGAGGGAGTCAGTCTGGGCTCCCCCTCCAAACACAAGTCGCGAATGTGTCGTTGCCTTCAAGTAGTGGAGAATTCTCTTAGCCTCTTGCCAATGTAGCGGCCCTGGATCAGCAATATAGCGGCTCACTTGTCCTTCAGCAGAGGCAAGGTCAGGCCGCGTCGCCACCATGGCATACATTATGCTACCAACTGCGGACTGGTACGGTACTCCAGCCATCTTTGCCTTCTTGTCCTCCGTGCTCGAGCCCATGCTCGAGCTCAGCTCACATGTCGTTGTCATAGGAGTGCGGATGGGGTTGCACTCCTCCATGTTGTAGCGGCGGAGCACCTCCTGCACATATTATTCTTGACCCATCTCCAGCGTGCGTGCTTTGCGGTCCCTCTTGATGGCGATGCCTAGGAAGTACTCAAGCTCGCCCATGTCTGTCATCTTGAACCGGCCGCCAAGCTGTTGCTTCAGGCTCTTGACCTCCCCCTCGTCCGAAGACAGAAGGATGAGGTCATCGACGTAGAGGACGACAATTTGGTGGAGTCCCGGCTGATTACGCACGTTCACGCTGTGATCCGCCTCAAAACGCTTGAAGCCGAGCTCACCCATGAAACTATCCATCTTGAGGTACCACATGAGCGGAGCTTGCTTCAGTCCATAGAACCCCTTGCAAAGCCGGCACACCTTCCCTTGCGGCGCATCCACCCCCTCCAGCACCCCTCCATGTAGACTTCCTTGTCTAGGTCGCCATTGAGGAATGTGGTTTTCACGTCCATTTGGTGGATTTCGCAGTCGCGTGCCGCTGCCACCGAGAGGATAGTACGGATGGAGGCAAACTGTTGAAATAGTGTGCACCTTGTCCACTGCCTAGCTGGCTAGCTACACATACAGACAAGGCATGCACTGCTCTATGGAGTATGTCCCCTTGGTCTGTTCTGAGATGGTCCAAGAATGCACTGCCCATAATGGGTATGTCCCCTGTGGCTCATCATAGGAACCATACCTTTTTGGCTTGGTTGATTAGGCACCGGAGTCTCAAACCAGAGGTCGCAGGTTCAAACCCCGCGACGGCCGCAATTTTCTTTGTGGCCAAAACTGGGACAGGAAGCTTCTAGGAAGCTTACTAGAGCCTGCCTTGAGGATGACACTTGGCGGTCTAAGGACGCGCCAAGTAGGAATGTAGGATGAGGTTGGATCCAGTGGAGCCACTACAAGCAGAAGCTTTAGCAAAGCTCTGCAAGTATAAAAGCCTGTACCTTGCATGCATCCATTTACAGTTCTTGCCTTTGAGACTCCTCACAGAGTGTCCAACCAAAGGTAGACACTAAAGACCAACATGCGGACTTCGTGAGGTTGCAAACCAAACGAACCTATAGTGTGGATCCCTCGTTCGAGGGTGATATGTTATCTTGGTTGCAATACCAAGAGCGGTTGGCGACCTCCCATGTCGGGACCCGTTTTCTAGACCGTTGCTAACCGGCGCATTGACACAAACTTGGCAACTGGTGCAAAGGTCTCGTCGTCGTGCTCCCCTTTTCTCTGGACATACCCTTTTGCTACCAGCCATGCCTTGTACCGCTCCACCTTCCCCTCCTTCGTGAGCTTCTTCCAGAAGATCCACTTGGAGCCGATGATTTTCTCGCCCTCCGGCCGGTCAACCAGCTCCCAAGTGCCGTTCTCCTTGTGGGAGGCAAGCTCAGATTTTATTGCTCCCTCCCACTCAGCCCCATCCTTCCGCTGCAGTGCCTCCTTTGCAGATTGTGTGAAGAAGGCTTGTGCAAACCGAGTCCAAATGCCCTTGTCAGCATCATACCTTTTTTTCCTTCTTCGCACACGGTTGCTCGTGCGGGGCTCTTGAGGCGGTTGTTGTTGTTGCTGTCCCCTCTCGGCCTCATCCTTTCCATGCGCCTGCTCCCCCTCTCTTGGAGACCTTGGAGACAAAGGTCGACTCCCCGCCTCCATGTCCATCTCCATTGCTTTGGATTCCTCATCCAAACTGGCCGAAACAAATTGTGTCGTTTGCCTATTACTCGAGCGATCCTCTCTGGCTGGTGCTGCTGCAAGGATGTCACCCTCATTCACTTCCTCCGCCGTCTCCCCCTCAAGGAGTGGCAACTACTCCCCCCTCTTGGAGAGACCTGCCTCCTTGTCTGTTTTCTCGTCAAACATGACATCGCGACTTCGCACAATCTACTGCCTCGTTGGGTTGAAGAGCCGGTACGCCTTGCTTCCGCTCTCATATCCAAGGAAAATACACCGGCGGGTACGCGGGTCCAGCTTGCTCCGTCCCTCACGTGCCTGCACCATTGCATGTGCAACACAACCAAACGTGCGGAGGTGACCCACCGCCGGCTTCCTCCCGCTCCACACCTCTTGTGGCATCTTCCACGCCTTGCTCTTCTTGTCCTTCAGCGGCTTGGTCGGCATGAGATTCATGATGTACGTTGGTGTCCTTGCCGCCTCCGCCCAATACCGTTGTGTAAGGCCGGCGTCGCTCAACATGGATTGCACCATGTGAAGGATTGTGCGATTCGCTCTCTCTGCGATGCCATTATGTTGTGGGGAGTGTGGAGTTGTTTTCTGCCACTCAATCCCCTTACTCTTCATCCACCCAAGGCACCTCGCATATTCACCGCCGTTGTCACTCTGGAACGCCTTCACCTTGAACTCTGTTTGCCACTCCACATGTGCCACAAACTCCTGCATCAACCCAAGGACCTGACTCTTGCGCTTCATTGGGTAGAGGTAGAGTTTCTGGCTGTGGTCATCAGTGAAGGTGAGGAAGTAGCGAGCTCCGCCAATGGAGCTTTCAAGCGGTCAACACACATATGTGTGTACCATGGCCAGTTTTGCTGATGCACGCGTCCCCTTGGCCACAAACGGCTACCGCATTGATTTGCCAATGATGCATGGCTCACACACGGTCTCCTTGGTTCCATCAAGGCCGCTGATTTGGAGACCCCGTACCACTTCCCTCTTAGCCATTTCCTTCACTGTCGATGGAGAAATATGACAGAGTCGGCGCTGCCATAGGTCCAGGTCTCCTCCATCCTTTGTTGCAAGATTGGCGGCGTTGGACCCGGCCCGGGTGCTGAGGATCTTTGCACGTAGCAAGTACAAGTCGTCCTTCTTGGCACGCGCAATCACCTCACCTTTGCCCTCCTTGCGGATGATGGCCTCCTTCTTTGTGAAGAGCACTTCAAGTCCCTTGTCTGTAAGGCGGCTGACGGAGAGCAGGTTTGCCCCAAAGTTGGGCATATGCAGCACATCGTGGATTGTGCTTGTGACAGGTTTGCCATCCACAATTGACTCAATGCGGACGTTACCCTCACCGGCGGCCACCTCTGTTTTTCCATTGGCCACTGTCATGCGTCTCTCCGAGGCGCCGTAGGTGAAAAATGCCGTCCTGTTGCATTGGGTGTGGCGGCCTGATCCGGAGTCAATGACAACAACTCCCGGATCCTTCAAGTTGGTGGAGTTGTATGCCATAAGGGCGTGCTCATCCTTCTTCCCGTCCCGTTGCGACCGATCTGTTTTATTCTTGGGACAGTTGCGCACGTAGTGGCCCTCCTTGCTGCAGTTGAAGCACTCCCCCTTCTTGTCACCCTTCTTCGTGCCCTGTTTGGCACCCTTCCACTTGTCGCCTCGGCCTCCACTTTGAGGATGAACCGTGTAAGCTGAACTTGATGCCGCTGCACTCTCTTGACCACCATGTCGCATCGACTCATTGCGCACGCACTCAGCAACCTTCGGGTACTTCATCTCGTCGGAAGGCCAGCCACCAAGGACTGTGATCATGGGAATCCATCTGTCCGGCAAGGCCAGAAGGAGGATCATAGCTTGCAACTGAGAGTCGACCTCCCAACCGGTGGCCACGCACTCCGCTGCGAGCGACTCAACGTGCTGCATGATCTCCATAATGTTGTCGCCTTCGTTGGCTCGGAGGGTGACGATCCATTTGAAGATGAAGAGTTGATTGGCAAGGTTGCTTGACTGGTAGATGGAGCAGAGTTTTGACCATGCGTCTTCGGCCAGGGCGCATCCTTGGATGTGCCCAAGTTGTGGTGGGCATAACGCGGACACAAGAAGCGCCAACGCCTTTTTGTTGCACTTCTTGTATGCCTCCTTCACCTCAGCCGTTGCAGTCTCTGGCGGAGCACTCTCATCACCTTTAACGAGCTCAAGTAGTCCCTTGTCATCAAGGAAGACCTCAAACGGCCACCTCCACAAGGCAAAGCCTGTCCCATCAAACTTAAGGATAGCGCGACTACTCTCTTGTTCGCTGGTTGCCATGTCTTGCTGTTGGAAGCGTAAAATCAAGCAGGCTTTGAACCCCTTAGAGGCGTGGGCCCATAACCCTTTGTTGGCCTGAGGGTGAGTGTGCACCTTGGAGGGTCCCTTGCAATGGCTGGTTCACACCACCAACTGTTTTTGGAGAGACTGAAACTGTGGAGGCAACTAGTTCCAAGGATGGCAGAAAAGTGGTCAGAGAGTTAGGTAATAGGTTTGGCCTCAATTTACTAGGAATGAACGCTTGATGAAGGATCACAAGCAGTGGCATTTTATCGCCACTGATCTAAGCTTTCCAGAACACCAAAGCATGCCAGATTTGAAGCTTCCTAGCAGATTCTATGGCTTCTAGAGTGTCTATTGGTAGGCTGTCCTTTTTCCCACCTAGGAAGGCATCCCTTCCCTCCCTAGAAGCTTCTGCCCCTTCCTAGATTCNAAGTGGTCAGAGAGTTAGGTAATAGGTTTGGCCTCAATTTACTAGGAATGAACGCTTGATGAAGGATCACAAGCAGTGGCATTTTATCGCCACTGATCTAAGCTTTCCAGAACACCAAAGCATGCCAGATTTGAAGCTTCCTAGCAGATTCTATGGCTTCTAGAGTGTCTATTGGTAGGCTGTCCTTTTTCCCACCTAGGAAGGCATCCCTTCCCTCCCTAGAAGCTTCTGCCCCTTCCTAGATTCCTCAGCTTGCTTCTAGTAGGAGGGAAGGTGTCCAGAAGACCAAGACACCTCTACATGCCTTGTAGGACAAGTCACCGCTTCTAGAAGGTGTGCCACCTTTTTGGACCCTCACCTGGCCTTCTAGAAGCATAAAGAGGAACTCTAGAGGTTGAGCTAGCTTCCTGGCATCTATTTTCCATCTCCCTTGAGGCAGGGCAGAATTTCATCTTGTGGGACTTGAACCCGGGCCCCTGCCTCTAAAGGTGGACACCATGTACCACTAAGCCACTAAGGCTTGTCTTTTTGGTGTTCCTTTTTGGAGTCACTCCTGCCATGGTGAGTAGCATCACTCCAACACCCTTAGTAACATCCTGTACTACATATATCTGGCGGATCATTTGTAGGAGCAACTCCACGGTCCTCCGGGCCAAAAACACAAGATCTAGTTTTGTTACTCGTGGTGGATGTTTCACCAGTAGTCAAACTGTGGCCGACTCCTCAAACCTTCGCACACCCCAACTTTGAAATCCCACATCACCCTCATTACTTTTTGAATTCTGGTGAAAAAAGAAATGCACCGGTTTCACCAACTTGTCAACTTTGAGGGGTTAACCTTCATTTCAGGATCCGAGCAATCCTCAAGCCGCTGTTTCCCACTACAAGGATTTTCCTCTCTCTGGCGGCCTTTCGGTGCCTCCTTGCACCACACTTGGGCATGCACAGGGGAAAATCTTCAACATTCTCCTCCATGCATCTGCAAAGCCCGTTGGTCATGCTCTCTCTCATTCATCTTCCGCTGCACCCTCTAGCTTATCATAGTTGGTCATCCCAAGCTTGGCCATGCTCATTGCGTGTAGGCCCGCGAGTTGCGCTCTGGTGAAGCAATCCAAAAGCATGTTGTGTGTGCTGTAGTGCTGCACCACCACCCGCCCCTTTTCAATAATGTCTTGTGCATAGTAGTAACATACGTTGATGTGCTTCGTCATCGTGTGCTGCGTTGGGTTGTTGGTCAGTGAGATAGAGCCAATGTTGTCCTCTTACACCTCCAGAGGCTCTTGCTAGGGCACGCCCAGCTCCCCCAGCAACGTGTGAAGCCACACCACCTCCTTGAGTGCTTGAGCTAGTGCGATGTACTCTAGTTCCACTATGAAGTTGACACATTCTTGCTTCTTGCTACACAACGAGACTGTTGTACCAGCAAGGAAGAATATGTAGCCGGATGTGGACTTTCGCTTTTCCTCATCGCCAGCATAGTTTGGCTTGCTATAAGCAAGCCAAACCCAAGGGTTTTTTTACCCCTTGCCCATGAACCTCAAGCCCGCATGTCGTGTCGCCAACAGGTAGCGAAAGATGTGCTTGACTGCCTACAAATGTAGTGGCCCTGGATCGGTCATGTACCTCCTCAATTGACACACCGCGTAGGCCAAGTTCGATCGAGTTCCCAGCATGGCGTATACAAGGCTGCCCACCACTGATTGGTAGGGCACCCCTGCCGTATCCTCCCGCTCTTGTTTTGTTTGTGGCGCCTTCGCCCCACCTAGTTCACACATCGTAAAGAATGGACTACCAACTGGCTTGCAGTCCTCCATGCTGTACCGCTTCAGCACCTCGGCCACGTATTTGGCCTACCCCAGCTCAAGTGTGCATGCCCTCCGGTTTTGCGAAATGCTCACCAAGAGGTAAAACTCCAGCTCCCCCATGTACGACATCTAGAATCTGCTGCCCAACTGCTCTTGTAGCCGCTTCAGGCTTGGCACATCCGTCGAGAACAAAGTCCGGTCATCCACGTAGAGTGGAAAAATTTGATGGAGTTGTTTGTCACGCCGCACTTACACGGTGTGATCAGACTCACACTGCTTGAAGCTGAGTTTTGCCATGAAGTTGTCCATCTTTTGGTACCAGCATCTGGGCAATTTTTTTGGCCAGTACAGGGACTTCCTTAACTTGCACACCTTACCCTCCGGCACCTCTATGTAGATCTATTTGTCTGTGATGCTGTTGAGGAAGGCCGTCTTTACATCCATTTGCTAGAGCTCTATTTCCTTGGCGCCACCACCGCAAGGATCGCCCGGATGCTTGTGAACTTGGCGATGGGAGCAAACGTCTCATTGTAATGCTGACCCTTACGCTATGAGTATCCCGTCACCACCAGCTATGCCTTCTATTTTTCAACCACATCTTCCTTTGAGAGGATGACCTTGAAAACATTCTGCTTGCCAACCAGCTCCCACGTGTCGTTTTTCATTATGGATGCCGGCTCAGATTTGATGGCTATGTCCTACTGATCCCCTTTGGGTTGCGCACATGCCTCTTACACGTTTCTCAGCTGTGTTGATGCAGCCAGCATGTACCGCGTCATGTAAATCCATAAACCAATGCTTGTGTCAAAGCACTTCCCTGATTTCCGCTGCCTCTCGCTGTATCGCAGCAGTTTTGGCGGTGCATGGTTGCTCTTTTGTGACCCCTCATTCTCTCCACGCTTTGGTGAATCATCGACCAGATGGCCCCACGAGGATCTCTACTGCTTTGGGGAAACATCCCCTGGACAGACGGCGTGCTCAGTGGATTCTCCATTGACGCGCGATGCGCACTTTGCCGGAAGTACGTGCCTTGGCACCCTTGGTGCCTCATTCATCAGATCTTTCTGGTGGATATCCTGACTAGCTTGATTTTCATTGGATTCTCTTGCATTGGTTGCCACCGCTGGTGTACTGTTGCTTTGTGATGCCACATCATCAACTTCAGCATCCACCGGCTCCTTCTTGTAGTCATGGAGCTGAAACCACTTCCCCGTCTTTGGAGAGTCCATCATGCCCATGTTGTTGCTGCTGATGTAGCTCTGCTGCTTGTCAAACTTGACGTCTTGGCTGCGGATTACCTCCTTATGAATTTCATTGAGCCGGTACGCTTTATGCACGCTCTCATAGCCAAGCAAGAGATACGTATATACCCGCGGCTTTTGCTTGTTGTCACGCTACTTTGCATGTGAACACTTTCAAGTGTGCCACACTTGGCTTGCACCCACCCCAAACCTCCTGCGGTGTCTTCCAGCCGCTCTTCCACTTCACCACTGTTGTAGAAGTGTGGTTCATGGTGTAGCTTGCAAGACACAAAGCTTCTACTAAGAAGCTTTGCGACAATCTTGCATCCACCAACATGGTCTGTACCATGTTCTGTAGCGTCTGGTTTGCCCGCTCCACTAGTTTTTTCCCATTTTATGCCTTGTTGCTTCATCTACCCGCTACAGTCCACGTCCCTTCCGCCATTGTTGTTGCGTATTATTCTGACCTTCTGGTCAGTTTGACTCTCCACCGCAACAACATACTCCTTTAGCTGGCAGACGACCTTGCTTTTCCTCTGCATGAAGTACACATAGATTTTTCTGGTGGAGTCATCAATGAATGTGATGAAGTAATGTGCGCTGCTCTTTGAAGCCATTTTAAATGGTCCGCACACATCACTATGCACGACCTCTAGTAGGTCCAAAGGGCGATTCACATTCTCATTGAACGGTTTGTACCGTGCTTTGCCCTAAATGCAAGGCTTGTACGTTTTGTGCTATGCTTCTTNTGGTGGAGTCATCAATGAATGTGATGAAGTAATGTGCGCTGCTCTTTGAAGCCATTTTAAATGGTCCTCACACATCACTATGCATGACCTCTAGTAGGTCCAAAGGGCGATTCACGTTCTCATTGAACGGTTTGTACCGTGCTTTGCCCTAAATGCAAGGCTTGTACGTTTTGTGCTATGCTTCTTCTATCGCCTCTTCCGCACCATCAATGACAAGGTAGCATACAAGCTCGTGATTTGCCATCTCCTTCACGACTCCGGGTGAGGAATGCCCAGTCGTCGATGCCAGAGCTTTGGATCAGCTTCCCCTCCTTTGGCCAAGTTGATAGTGCGTTGTTGTAAGTCTTCTCAATGCGTCGCCGTAGG
The DNA here is from genome assembly GCA_023375785.1 of Penium margaritaceum. Taxonomy (NCBI): domain Eukaryota; kingdom Viridiplantae; phylum Streptophyta; class Zygnematophyceae; order Desmidiales; family Peniaceae; genus Penium; species Penium margaritaceum. The sequence goes on from SZWC01006600.1 coordinate 43,919, forward strand.
GATCACCTTGGTCTCCACGATGTAGAGGCCTCCCTTGCGCCTAGCCTCTCGTACGGGCTTGCGACCACCATCCTTTTGCATGATTGTCCCCTTTCCCCAAAAGAGCACCTCGTACCCCTTGTCCATCAAGCGGCTGGCACTTAGAATGTGAGCCAAGCTAGGTACGGGTTGCATGTCCTTGATGACGCACTGCACCCGTTTCCCACCAACCACCACCTCCACATCCACGTCTCCTTGGCCAGCCGCCGGCTCCATCTTGTTGTTTACGACCACCACGGACTTGTTGGAATTGGTGTAGTTGATGAACTTGACCTCCTTAACCTGGGTATGCTCCTCCATTTTGGAGTCAAGGCATCGCTGGTTGGCCTTCTTAAGGTAGTAGTTTTGATTGCCATTGAGAAGCGCCTTGCCTTTTGCATCTTGGTTGCCAGCCCTGACCTCCTCATTGTACTCAAGGGCAGAGTTACCCCTCCTTGCCGCAGTTACGGCACGCACCTTACTTGGCGCCCTTCTTGCCACCACCATGTTCACCTCTTCCTGTGCCCTTGTTTCCGCCAGGATGTCTTCTAGTGACGAGGGCCAATGAGGAAGCCGAGAACTCCTAGCAGCTCCATCATTGTTCCTTGTTTTGCATGTACTATGCAATCTTACCATAGATAAGCTTGTCCTCAGTCCATCCTCCCAAGATGGTGATGAGAGGGCTCCACCTGTCAAGAAGGGCCATGGGGAGGGCCATGGCCTGCAATTGCATGTCGATCTTCCATACCACATCATTGCACTATGACGCAAGGGACTCGATCTGCTGCATGGCGGAAATGACATCATCTCCCTCTTTGATTCTCAACGTCACGATTTGCTTCTTTGCAAAGATTTTGTTTCCAAGCAACTTGGATTGACGGATGGCAAAGAGTTCTTGCCAAACCTTGGCTGCCAACTTCCAACCCTGGAGGTAGTCCCACTAGAACTCAGTCTTACCGGACACCAGGAACATGAGTGCCTCCATTTTCTTCCTTGTAAAGACCGCCTTCTGTGCTTTCTTTGTTGTCGCTTTGTCAGGGACTTCTGTTCCCTTCATGACCTCTAGTAGCCCCTTATGCGTAAGGTGCAACTTGAAGTGCCACCTGCATAGCACAAAGCCAGGGCCACTTGCATACTTTTGGATGGAATACGTCTCCTTCTGTGCCATTTTTTTTGTCTTCCACTTGGTGACCTGAGCGTTTGGCAGTGATGTTGTCCCCAATGACTGTCCGGTCCACGAGAATAACCGTGAGCAATGTGTAGACTGGTCAGGGCCGTGGGCCCATAACCCATTGTCAGAAACTTGCCCCAGGGTGGTGCCAGTTCTGACGTTCCCCGACGGGTC
>SZWC01006600.1:61781-81428 GCA_023375785.1 Penium margaritaceum
CCGAGGGAGCAGACGAGGAGGAGTTGGTGATTACGACCGGACTGACACACTGGGCAATGACGATAGGGCCCATGGAGACAGTGCCGTTGATGCAGCCAGCATGCACCGCGTCATGCCAATCCATCGACCGGTGCTTGCGTCGAAGCGCTTCCCCGCTTTTCGCTGCCTCCCGCTGCGGCGCGGTAGTTTTGGTGGCGCATCGTCGCTCTGCTGCAATCCCTCCGACTCAGTATGCTCCTGTGAATCATCGACCGGACGGCTCCCCAAGGATCTCTCTCGCTCAGGTGAAACATCGCCCGAACGACCGGCAGGTCCACTGGATTTCCCACTGACGCACGATGCACACTCTGCCGGAAGTGCGTGCCTTGGCACCCTTGGTGCCTCATCCGCCGGATCCTTCCGGTGGATCTCCTCATCAGCTTGATCGTCATCGCAGTCCTCCGCGTCGGCTGCCACCGCTGGTGCACCTTCGCGCTCTGATGTCGCATCCTCAACTTCGGCGTCCGCTGGCTCCTTCTCGTAGTCAAAGAGCTGGAACCACTCCCCCGTCTTTGGAGAGTCCACCACGCCCACGTCGTTGCTGCTGATGTAACTCTGCTGCTCGTCAAACTCGACGTCTCGGCTGCGGATTACCTCCTCCTTGCGCATTTCGTAGAGCCGGTACGCCTTATGCGCACTCTCATAGCCAAGGAAGAGATACGACTTTGCCCGCAGCTCCAGCTTGCTGTCACGCCTCTGCGCAGCCTGCACCACCGCATGTGCCTTGCACCCGAACACTTTCAGGTGTGCCACACTTGGCTTGTGCCCGCTCCAAACCTCCTCCGACGTCTTCCAGCCGCTCCTCCCCTTCAGCACTGCTGTAGGAGTGAGGTTGATGGTGTATCTCGCCGGACGCACAGCTTCCTCCCAGAAGCTTCGCAGCAATTCCGCATCCACCAACATGGTCCGTAGCATGTTCAGCAGCATCTGGTTCGCCCACTCCGCCACGCCATTTGACTAAGGCAAATACGGCGTAGTTTGTTGCCATTTGATGTCCTGCTGCTTCATCCACCCGCTACAGCCCACGTACTCTCCGCCGTTGTCGCTGCATAGCGCTCTGACCTTCCGGTCAGTCTGCCTCTCCACCGCGGCGACATACTCCTTGAGCCGGTCCAGGACCTCGCCTTTCCGCTTCATGAAGTACACGAAGAATTTTCTGCAGTACTCATCAATTAAGGTGACGAAGTAACGCGCGCCGCTCTTTGACGCCATCTTGAATGGTCCGCACACGTCGCTGTGCACGACCTCCAGCAGGTCCGAGGCACAATTCACGTTCTCTTTGAACGGTTTGCGCCGCGCCTTGTCCAAAATGCAAGGCTCGCACTTTTTGTGCACTGCTGCATCTGTCGCCTCTTCCGCACCGTTGATGACGAGGCCGCGTACCAGCTCGCGCTTTGCCATCTCCTTCACGACTGCGAGTGAGGAATGCCCCAGTTGTCGGTGCCACAGCTCCAGATCAGCTCCCCTTCCTTTAGCCAGGTTGACGGTGCGTTCCTGCAAGTCTGCTGAATCTGTCCTCGCTCGGATCACCTTGGTCTCCACGATGTAGAGGCCTCCCTCGTGCTTAGCCTCCAACACGGGCTCACCGCCATTGTCCTTCCACACGACTGCCCCTCTTCTCCTGAAGAGCACCTCGTACCCCTTGTCAGTCAGGCGGCTAACACTTAGAATGTCAGCCAAGCCGGGTACGTGCTGCACGTCCTTGATGACGCGCTGCACTCGCTTTCCGCCAACCACCACCTCCACGTCTACGTCTCCTTGGCCAGCCGCCGGCTCGACCTTGTCGTTCGCGACCACCATGGATTTTCTAGACTTGGTGTAGTTGATGAGCCCGACCTTCTCGACCAGGGTATGCTCCTCCGCTCCGAAGTCAAGGCATTGCCGGTTGGCCTTCTTCAGGTAGTGGTTTTGAGTGCCGTTGAGTAGCGCCTTCTTGCCTTTGGCGTCCTTGCCACCAGCCTTTGCCTCCTCGGTGCACTCACAGGCCCAATGGCCCTCCTTGCCGCAGTTACGGCACGCACCTTTCTTGGCGCCCTTCTTGCCGCCGCCATGTCCGCCACCTCCCTTGGCCCCGCTTCTGCCACCACGCGTTTTGGTGACGAGGGCCGATGAGGACGACGAGGACTCCCCGCAGCTCCGTCGCTGCACCTCGTTGCGGATGTACTCTGCGACTGCGCCATAGGTGAGCTTGTCCTATGCCCATCCTCCCAAGACTGTAATGAGAGGGCTCCAACTGTCAGGAAGGGCCATGAGGAGGGCCATCGCCTGCAGCTGCGTGTCGATCTTCCACCCCACATCATTGCATTGTGAGGCAAGCGACTCGATCTGCTGCATGGCGGTGATGACATCATCTCCCTCCTCGATTCTCACTATCAGGAGTCGCTTCATTGCGAAGATTTTGTTCGCCAGCGACTTGGATTGATGGACAGCACAGATTTTTTGCCAAGCTTTGGCTGCCAGCTTGCAGCCCTAGAAGTAGCCCCACTACGACTTGGCCAGCCCGGACACTAGCAGCATGAGCGCCTCCGTGTTCTTCTTTGCGAAGGCCTCCTTCCACGCTTCCGTCGCCGTCGCTTCCTCGAGGACTTCCGTTCCCTTCATGACCTCCAGCAGCCCCTTATGCGCAAGGTGCAGCTCGAAGTGCCACCTCCATAGCCCGTAGCCAGGACCACCTGCATAATTTTGGATGGACTGCGTCTCCTTCTGCACCATTAGTGTAGTCTTCAACTCTGGGACCTCAGAGCTTGACGGCGATGTCGTCCCTCACGACAGTCCAGTCCGCCGCGAAAGCCGTGAGCGATGTGCAGACCGGTCAGGGCCGTGGGCCCATAACCCTCTGTCAGAAAACGACAGCCCCCGGGTGGAGGCAGTTCCAACGTGGCCCGACGGGTCTACTTTGTGTTCATGGCTATGTTTTGTGCGGGTTCTGAGTCTAAGCGTGAGCTTTCTGGTCGCCTCACGCTATGTTTCTGGGAGTTGAAGGCATTTGTGAGATAGTTACTTTTGCGAAGGGGATAACGCGATTTTGCTTTTTTTTTACATGGACATTATCTAAACATTTGTAGGGCTAGTCATGAGCTCTCGAACGCACCAAACCGTGCACGATCCGGATAACCGTAGCTCCCGCTACGTCAGTCGAAGCGCAGAACCCCAAACCAACCGCTCACTCGGCGGCGCGCACCACGTCGCCCGCCGAGGCGCCTTCACACATCAAGGACCCATCAAAACGCCATCCCGGAGGCGCAGATGTCCCCATGCGTAGTGGCGGCGCTCCTCGCGCCTTTGGGGTCTGTTTCGATTAGTTAATCATCGAGTTTGGTGATGGGGATTGATGTGGGTCGAAACCTGTTCGCGGACTTTCAGTCGGAATTTTGACTAAGTCCCCAAGTAACAAACTGTACTACTGAGTTTCGGACTCCGAGCCAGGATTTTGGCTAAGTCCCTCAGTAACAAACTGCACTCCTGAAATCCGGCGGATCATCCACCGGACGCCTCAGCAGTCCTTCCGGACCAAAATCCCCAGATGGCATTTTGTTACTCGCTCCGGTCAATTATTCACCGGAAGTCGAACCGCGGCCGGCTCCCAGAACCGCCACGCACACCGCAACTCTGGAAGCCCATATCTCCCTCGTTGCTTGTCTGATTCTAGTGAAACAACCTCCACCGGATTCAACAACTCATCAACTTTCAGGGGCAAACCTGCATTTTAGGATCCGAGCAATCCTCGAGTCGCCAGATCCGTCGACGAGGATTTTCCTCTCTCTGGCGGCTCGTCGGCGCCTCCCGGCGCCGCACTTGGGCATGCAGCGGGGCAAATCTTCAACAGGTGGTCCACCACCTGCTGAGACGCCGCTGCCTCTTGGGTCCGCATCAGGGATCTGCACGGGCGTTAACACGACCGAGTGGTTACAATAAACTGTACAGCTCGCCGGGAACATTACAAATCACAACGCTTCCCCATGACCCGATGGTAAGCATGTCCATACTCGTGCAGAATTGGTACAAGTGGAACAACAAATGCAAAGACAGACGTAACACAAGCACACCCCACACTCAACCGCTCTCAAGCAAGGGTGTTTACATGAAATCTGCCGCACATGCAAGTATTCCGCAAGGGAGACGGAGTCATGGACTTCCGCGATGGAGTTGAGGCGAGTGCAGGGTGGTCTTTGGGAAAAAGGAGAGAGCCACAGTTGATCCTCATGGTGGAGGGGCGGAATGGGCATCTTTCTGGGCTTGTGTGGGGCTGTTCATGGGTGTGGGGAAGGCTGGAATCGTGCCTGGTGGTAGACCCGCGGAATTGGGTGTTCAGTAACAACGGCTTCATATTTGGGGTTCCGCGGAAGTGGCAAAACAAGGGCAGGGGGTGTGTCTGCGGATTAGGCATCTTGGGAGGTGAACTTTGGTGACTTTGGGGTCCGCGGAAGGCCTAAAAACATGGTGCAAGGTTCAGCCGTGGATTTGGGTTACTTGGAATGCTACCGGAGCATGTTTTGGGTGTGCGGAGGGCGTGAGAGAGTGCCATGATGGTCAGGAGCGGAATGGGCATGTTTGGGAGGGTGTTTTGTGGCTAAGGTGAGGAGGAAGTGCCGCGGAATGGTGCTGGGTGCCAAACCCGCGGAATTGCCTTGCCAGTAACAACAGAGGGGCGAGTTACAGTGCCGCGGAAGAGGCGGAAAGCGGCCATGATGTTGACGTGCGGATTTGCCACATTTCTCATCGAGTTGGAGTCACTTGTGTGGACAAGAGGGGTGCGGAAAGAGGCCTCCATGTGTATCCGCGGATTTGGTGTTTAGAGGAGAGGCGTGTGAGGGCGGAACAAGAGGCACAAGTGGTGCGGACAAAGGGAAGGGTCACACAAGGTACAGAAGTGTTGTACAAGACGCGGGAAGACAACCGGACCAAGAGTGGCGGGAACCACAAGGCGCGAAGACCAAGAAGTGGCGGGAGGCGGCGCGACGAGCAAGGAGGAAGCAATGGTGGCACTTGCTTCGCGGATGGGAATAAAGTAGTGGTGGTAGTAGGTGTGAATGCAAGAGGGCTGCGACGCGGCGGGGGAGGGTGTAGCGGACTATATAATGGGCTTAGTTGCATCAGTGTGGGATTGGAATCCGGGCTTGTGGACTTGTGTTGAGTTGACATCAGTTAATCAAGCTCATTACCTCACAACCTTGCCTCACTCTCTCCTTCATCTCAGCACTCTGTCACCATGGATTCCGCAAGTGAAGCTGAGGACTCCGAAGATGACAAACGTTGTTCCGCGGAACCACTCATAAGACTGGCCTGACAGAATTAAAGAGCGCGGAAGAGTGCCCAAGTGACCGCGGAAGTGGATGGGTGGCCCTTGGACAATTCTCAAGAGAGCGGAAGGGAGGGTATTGGGCCTCCGCCGCGTGATTTCTGTGTCTCGGTCTTGGTTCCGCGGATTTGCCATGTTATATGCTTTAGCGGAGTTATGGAATCCGTAATAAGGGTGTTGCCAAAGCAACTGATGGGTGGGACTGCGGAATGGGCTTGTTTTGGGGGTGTAGAGGGTGTAAAATCCGCGGAATAGGAGCTGCAAAAGTGGGCCATGTGTGTATCCGCGGAATTGCCATGTTAGAGGCACTATGGGGAAGCCAAATCCGCGGAAGAGGGACTGTAGAAGTGGGCCATGTGTGTATCCACGGAATTGCTATGTTAGAGGCACTAGGGGGAAGCCAAATCTGCAGAAGAGGGGCTGCAAAAGTGGGCCATGTGTGTACCCACGGAATTGCCATGTCAGGGACACTGGGGGGAAGCCAAATCCGTGGAATAGGGGTGTTCCGGGAGGGGATGATGGAGTTCCGCGGAATTGCCATGTCAGAGGGGTGATGTGAAGGGAGGAAAGACCACTTGTGAGTGATCAATTGTGACATTGCGTCATGGTGAATGTGGGATGAAGTCTTATTGTGTGCGGAAGGAGGAGATGTGCGGAGGACAACATGGAAGGCGCGGAAGTGAAGTGACAGCGCGGAACATTGACGAGCGTGGCAAAAAAAGGGGCAACAAAGGGACGAAGCCCGACAGAATGAATGACCACCAGAAACGTTCCGCGAGCAAGTGCCTTTTTCAAGAAATCAGCACGCTGCATCTCAGTGCAGACCCATATGACAAAGAGTACATGTCACTCCATCAGATCACGTACAAAATGGTGCTCAATGGCAATGTAATTCATGCAAGCATGAGAAACACCAGATCTCTCTACAATGGCAAGAGCACTGTGGTTGCCGCAGCGAAACACAATGGTGGGCACTGACTGATCCAACTCAAGGAACAGGCACTGCAGCCAGACTGCCTCACCAGTCCTGTACCCAGAGCAACGTACTTTGCCTCCGACGAACTAGAGGCAATGCATCCCTGCTTCCCGCTGCGCCAGGTGGCAACGGTACCACCAAGCAGGAACACGTAACAGGTGCCAGTGCATCCATGTTGACTCCGGGCCCAGTCGCTATCGGTGTAGCCGTCAAGAACCACCGAACACTGTCACGGAAAGTAGAGTCTGAGGTATGGTGTGGAGACCACATACCACACTACTTATGCAACCGCATGAAGAGCTCTAGCATGTGGAGCCGACAAAAATTGTCCAAGGGGGTTGACAGCAAAGGCAATGTCGGGACGTATGGTAGTGGCTAGGGACATCACAGATCTGATAAGACAGAGGTACAAAGTCACATCCACTGTCTCCCCCAGCTGTGTAGGGCCGTCCAACTTTATGGAATCCTGTCCATCAGTTGTGAGAGGTCTGGAGGATGTGAGCAGTGCGCCAAGGAGATCAATGAAACGCTCCTCCACAACACGTGCATATCGGGCCTGATGCAGTAGGAGTCTCGAACGTCAGTGGTCTTGCACGATCTCCATGCTAAGAACACCGCTGTAGAACCGAGGCCCTTCATCCTACAGGCAGTCTGGAGGACCACCTTTGCCTCCTTCACGGCCTCCATAGAGGGAGACGTGATCAGGAGGTCTTCCACGTATCCCAAGATGGCGGTGAACCGCTCAGGTGACTATCGGATAAAAAGAGAGGGATCTGCCTTACTTTGTACATATCTCGCACGAGACAAGGTACCTCTGATCTCCTGGTTCCATAGCCAAGGAGACTACTTGAGGTTGTACAAGGGATTGCACATGCGCCTGACCTTGGCATCATCCTCAAAGCCTGGTGGCTGGGCCATGTAGATCTCCTCATCCAGAGAGTCATGGAGGAGCGAATTGTTCACATCCATCTGGTGTAGTTCCTAGTCATGACTAGGAACTACACCACATGGAGCCACCACACTGAACAGAGCTCGAGCTCCGGTCGCGCGACTGACAAGGACAAAGGTGTCAGTGTAATCAATGCCCTCAATCTGGGAGTACTTCTTGACGACCAAAAGAGCATTGTGGCGTTCCTATGAGCCATCTGACTTCACTTTCTTGCGAAAGACCCACTTGATCTAAATAGCCTTTCTCCCGGGTAGACAGACGACTATCGCGTAAACTCCGTGCTCTCTGATAGAACAAAGCTCATCCTTACAGGCTCAGTGCCAGGTGTCTATGTCCTCTGATGAGAGAGCCTCCCTTATTGTGCCCAAAGCAGGCGTCATTGAGTGAGAGCTCTGAATGGCAAGTGCACGCGCCTCAAAGCTAGGCCTGACCGCCACAAGATCAGCTGCTGTATTACAAGCAATGCGAAACTCACGAGTGACCAGATCATGCCCAACAGGGCACGTTGGATGCACCTCTGTATGAACTGTGCGGACAGTACGTCATAGGACCTTCGTGCCGGGGTCACCACTCGCAACACTATGAGTGGAGTGCCTAGTTGCGAGACCTGACCCTCGTTGATCTCCAGAGACCAATGGTCAAAGACAACCACCGGGCTCACGCGAGTATCCTGGGCTCCTAGAGCTCACCTTAGGCTCAGAGACGGGCACGCCCACAGCTGGTGGTAACTAAGACAAAGGAGCAGGTGATGCAGTGTGAGGAGATGCTGGTGAAGTGCCAGGGGATGCAGGGCTAAGTGTGAGCCAGGCAACAAGACCAAGAGTAGAGGCAGGCTCATGCACAGAGGTAGTTGTGCTGGTGGGCATGGATACAGAATCATGTGTACTTGTGGGGTACAAGGTAAAATGGGTAGAACCCAGCTGAGTAGGAGAGGTTTCTAGACTGACAGTTATGATCGCTAGGTCATCAAGGGCCTGAGACCAAGAAGGGAGAGGGGCTTGAACGGAATAATCTGCCGGACGAGAGATGCTCTTAGGCATAGACTATCCCATCCGTCGAGAAGTCTCACACATAGGAACGTGCGTGACGGCCATCGACATGATGGTGGTCAGGTCACGGTAGGTGAGAGACTCAAAGTAGAGCGTGTTGCGAGACTCTATAATTCGACGATGAGCGGGATCCCAAAATTGCAAAGCCTTTGACCGTGGGGAGATGCCCACAAAGGCACACAAGCGACCCCGAGGAGAGACCTTGGGTCCCTGCGGGTCCTCAGTGTGCCACACACAGTTCACGAGGCCCCAGACACCAGTGAGACAAAGATGAGCACAATGGCCAAACCAAAGCACGTACAATGTAACGTGGTCCAGAAGGGGACAATGCAGGAGGTGGTCCAAGAACCACGTCATGTAGGCAAATCCTTCAAACACGAAGGACTCAGACAGACGCCACTTAGACCGCATAATGTGAACCTCATCCTCCATGGTGCAGTTCCATCACTTAAAGACATCATTCTCTGGAGGAGTAGTAGGAGCGGAGACCTGGTGAAAAAGACCGTGCTCAGTAAAGAAACTATCCATCTTGCCAAGAAACTTGCCACCACAATCCGAGCGAAATGTGTGCAACGTGTGGCAGGAAGGACGCTCAGCCATCACGAGCTAGAGGTAAACCGCAAGAGTGACGTCCCTCTTCTGGCGCTGTCTATAGACCCACCGCATCCGGGTGAAGTCGTCCGTCAGGGTGAAGATATACCGGCCCCGATCGGACAAAGACTCGACAGGGAGAGGATCGAGAAGGTCCGAATAGACCAACTCCAGGGGGCGAAGTGCTCGAGAGCAAGAGTGAGGTTAAGTGCAACGAGTGTAAAAAAGACAGTCGATCTTGAGTGGCCTCTCGAAAGAGGCCACGTCAAGACCGAGTTTAGGCTGTGTCCATGAGCTTAGACATAGTATTTGAGCCCATGTGACACAGGCCGGGATGCAGCAATTGCTGGTTCTTAGTAGAGAGAATACAAGTGACAAACACACAAGAAAAAGGGGAAGGAGAGCAAGGAGAAGGAGAAGTCCAAGGAACGCGATACAAATCATCCACAAGAGAGGTATACAGAACACTTGCACAAGTATCAATAACAATCATAGTCGCAAAGACTGTAGTGTGCTCCACAGAGATTCCCATCAGTGTACAGGCACGAACAGAAAGCAGGCTACGCTCAAGATCAGGCACAAAAGGCACCTCGGAGAGATACAAGGGGCCAGACAGACCATCAAAGCACACAACCCCAACACCTTGGACCGGTAGTGAATGACCACAGCCTGTGCACATGGAGCGAACAGGCGCAACAGGACCGGGAAGAACAAAATCACCACGACGATAGATCATGTGGTGAGTGGCACCGAAATCGATGATCCAGATGCCACCGGCATAACGACTGGAGGATGTCATTGTGCAACAAGCAATGGAAAGCTCGGCCTCGGACACACGGTGAGCAACAGGCAAGGAGGAACAACGAAGGGCACGAAGGTGGGAGTCACGTATCCATCGAGTCCTGCTCCTGACATCGGTGCGAGTGCTGACTGCTATGCAGAAGGTATGGCATCGCCGGCTCCCTCAGAGGACTACTGTAAAGTCGTGGATTGTCCACGAAGGAGCTCCCAAAGCGCACGAATGGCATCAGTATGCTGTTGATGAAGACTTTTCTCATCCTGCTCACTCCGCAGGTCCTCAATTTCCTGAGAGCGTGGGCTCAGGGCCCCTGAGGAGGAGGGTGAGGGGTCTGTTGGCCCTTTACCCTTGTCACCGGCCAGAGCCATGTTAGCGCTCATTATGGGTCGGGATGTCAAATTGATCAGATTACAGAACCGTCAGTATTTCTTGAGGATTTGTATCGTTGGTAACAAATGATGTTTCAGCAAATTAGTTGGCTAAGTGTTTGTGTTGACGCCATCACTTGCAATGATGACGTCTGAAGATAGAAGCCTGAAGATTGTCCAATTGAAGCAAAATTTGGAGAGATTATGCGCCAAAGGATACTTAATGCAATGGTGGTTGTTTTGTGCACAACAAACCTCCAGAAGGTCAAAAATGTCACCGTTTTCTTTTCAACCCAAAATCTGGGGAAAATGTAGATCTGAGAGCATTCTTTCATTTCCTGGAGCGTACAGGGCATGAAATGAGGCGGGAGTGGAAGTAATGGATATGGTTTTGCAAGAGCTTTCTAAAGAGCTCTTATATGCCAAAAACGGTGGTGAAAGAGGGCAATTGCATTTTCTTACTTCTGGGGAATTTTTTATGTATGACCTGAGTGAAGCTTCTACGACCCTTCACAGCCCCTTCTCAACATCTCATGCCTCAACTGCTGCTAGAGAGGGTTGGGAAACCCTCGGCTGCCCCGTGGTGGTGGCGTGGTGATGTGGTTGCAAGGGTGTCTCCGCTGTTGCAATCTACTGTAGCGGGTCACCGTGGGTTGGTGGGTCCTCCCAGGACCGTGGCTTTAGCACTGGCTCTCACTGCTGCTGACACTACTGCATCTTTGCTGCGTAGCTCAGCAAGGGATGCCTTGCCACTCTGATAACATGAGAATATGCGTAGAAGCTTCCTANGAGGGTTGGGAAACCCTCGGCTGCCCCGTGGTGGTGGCGTGGTGATGTGGTTGCAAGGGTGTCTCCGCTGTTGCAATCTACTGTAGCGGGTCACCGTGGGTTGGTGGGTCCTCCCAGGACCGTGGCTTTAGCACTGGCTCTCACTGCTGCTGACACTACTGCATCTTTGCTGCGTAGCTCAGCAAGGGATGCCTTGCCACTCTGATAACATGAGAATATGCGTAGAAGCTTCCTAGCGACACAGCCGCTGGCTGGGCATCAGTGCTTGGTCAGACGGTGACAACACTCACACGTCATACACACGACAGCGAGGGTTTGGCTAAGAGAAACGGGTCAAAATGTCAAAATGCTTCAATAGCATTTGCAGAGGGAGTTAAAAAAATGACAGGTCCACATCATAAATACCTCCGTGGCAAACCGCGGGTATTGCACTTGGCAGTGCAAGGTTTATCCTAAAACCGGCCTAAACACACTGTTTTTAGCCGTAACTCTGCGCAAACAAATGACAACACTACGCCGTCTGACCCTAGACGTGCGGGATCTCAAGCCGGTATCACTGGTTGCATGTATGCATCCGGCATCAAACGGTGGACACACAATGGAAAACATGCAAATTGGGCCCATGGCCGGTCCACCGATAAAATCATACAAGCTGCAAAAAAAAAATGCAACAGGTCTGAAACAGCATCTAGGACGCTAGGGCAATCATCGGTCACCTCTGAGTGGGTGGTCCACCACCTACCAACGCGCCGATGCGTCCTGGGTCCCCATCAGGGATCTGTACGGGCATGGATACGGCCGAGTGGTTACAGTAAACTGTACAACTCGACCGGAACGTCACAAATCACAACACCCCCTCCCCTTTTGTCCTTGTCTATTTTGTTTTTCCCCCTTTTTTCTCTTTCTTTTTGTTTTTTTTTGTTTCTTTTTCCCTTTTATTGTCTTGGTACTGATTTCAATAGTGACGTTAGTAGTGAGGTTGATACGCTTATGCTAACGTTAGTAGTAGCGCGCTGATGTCACCAGCAGGGTGTTGCCACCCTACTACTGTTGGTGCTCCTGCTGTTACTACTGCTACGACTACTGCTGCGGTTATTGATGTTACTACTGCTTCTACTGAAACTACTGAGGCTGCTACTACTATTGCTGCTGCTACTGCTCCTTCTGCTACTGGTGCTGCTACTATTACTGCTACTGTTGCTAATGCTGCAGGTGCTCTACTGTCTTGTGGAGGCAGCAATGTGGCTAAACGGCTGTGTGGCCACGTGGCTGCGTAGCAGCTACGCGGCAGTGTGGCTACATGGCTGCGTGGCCGCATAGTTGTTAGGCTGCGTGGCTATGTGGCGGCGTTGCTACGTGGCCGCGTGGTTGTATGGCTGTGTCAATATGTGACTGCGTGGCTGCGCATTTGCGTGGCTGCGAGGCTGCATGCTACACAACTGCACGGCAGGGTGTGCAGCTGTTACGATGGCTGCTACAGAGATGTGGCAGCAACTGCGTAGCACTAGCTGCTACTGTGGTTGCTGCCGCACAGTAGCTACTGTTGCTACTACTACGGCTGTTGCTGCTGCTCTTGCTATAGCGCAAGAGTAGCCGCTGGTACTGCTGCAACTATAGCTATTGCGGCTGCTGCTACTGTTGCGTAGTTGTGGTTGTTGCTGCTGCTCTGGTTGTTGTTGTTGCTTCTGCTGCTCCTTCGGCTGCAGCTGCTACTGTTGTGGCTACTGCTGCTGCTACTACGCAGCAGTAGCTGCTCTTGCTGCTGTTGCTGTTGCAGCTAATGCTACGATCGGGCGCACAGCTAGTGCTACTGTTACTGCTGCTATTGCGGTTGCTGTTGGTGTTGCTATTGCTACTCCTACTTGTGGTTGTTGCTACTTTGGCTGTAGAGGAGAGGGAGGGAGAGGTCACTCCCCTTGTCTCTTGCACCGTCACTGCGTGTGTCTGTGCCGTCGTGGAATCGCCCGTCACGTTGCCGGCCGCGAGTGTGCCAGTGCTATTGCCGCCAAGGGGTTAGTGCTGCCAGAAAAACGTCGCCAGTTTTTCCCCCGCGTCGGGAGCGTTTTGACGACGCCACCCGGCGGGGCTAACCTTGCTAGGAAATATCTGGCAGAGTTTCCCCTGTCCAGGTGCATCACTAGGACTTGTACACCTTGGTGCTGCTCAAATCTACTGCTTCTGCTACACTCTGGCTCTGATACCAAGCTAGAAATCTAAGAGTAGAGGAGCATGTTGAGGCTATAGCATTGCCAGAGTAGGCATGGCCCCATGCTCGTTGCTTTACACTGTTACCCCCTTCTACTAGTCTGATTATGTGAGAGAGAAACTGTGCGCAGAGGAGTTATGGCCGCCTAGACCTAGAGAAACTGTGCGCTGAGGAGTACGCCAGAAAGGCAGTGGAAACTTACAAGGGTTGATTAGCAACTGAAAATGAATTGCAATGGGAGACACCTCCAAGTTCTAGCTCCCCCTCCCAGCTGTGCAGAGCTTGTTATTCATCTTTCTAACCAATCGGAAAAATGACCTATTTTCTGGCTGGCAAAGTTTTCTCGGTGAGCCCTGCCAGACGGCCGACAGCCCAAAACCCGGGCGCCATCGTTTTGCCTGAAAACTAGACCATACCTAAATACCAACGCTGCAAATGCAATCGTGCGGTTAGAATCATCTAGAAAAATAGTGCAGAGGAGTTATGGCTGCCTAGACCCAGGCAGCGTCTACACTAGTCCTAGGTAACAACAATGTCACATCCACACGAGACTTGGACCCTAAGCAGAACATAACGCCGCACACGCAATGGTACAGTCAGATCCAGCACTGGATGCAAGCAGAGAGCATCGGCAGTGGTAGTGACCGCCAGTGGCATGACTGCCAAGGAGGCCTGCCGGTGGAGCTGATCATGTCGACCATCGGAGGGAGGAGGCTTCAGCAAAGTGCATGTAGGCCTCAGCGTGCGTCGGCTCCACCGGACGACACTCCAGCAGTGTCGTGTCTTGCCGTCAGTCATCTGCATGTCAATGTACACAATTCGGGAGGACGCGACAGAGCACAATAAGATATGCGCAAAAACAAACAACCTCGCCGCGTCTTTTGCCCTCCAGCTCCTTGCACCCCCCTCGCCCGGATCCGGGTCAGGATCCGGGGATTCAAGATGATAGTGAGTGGGCTGGCATGCACAATAAGAGTCACACTAGGTAGATCTTTATAATTGGCGACACGGCATTCTTGTGGTGGAGTGGCAAACAAGGGTGGATGGCACACAACACTACCGATGCAGAGTACGTGGTATTAGGCGCCGAAGCATGCAAGAGTGTATGGCTCCGTCATCTGCATTGTGAGTTTTTTCAGCCTGCATCGCCCATCATGTGAGTAGTGTGGATGCGGGACCTTTGCATGTGCATGTACATCGGTGTCTAAGTGTCAGGGGGGGGGGTTGTGATTTGCGCATGCACTGTGTCATTGATCTCTTCTATGATTTCTCGGCTGGTTTACATGCTCGTGCAGACAACTGACTCGGTGGACGTTGACAGCGGCGGACGATGAGCAATGGAAAGAACTGTTGGTTTCTGTGGCTTCCACCCGTCACGACCGACACTGCTAGTTTACCGATATACCCACATTCGGGGTATGTGGCAGAGGAGGGCGTGACGACACGACGGGCCTCCGGACTGCACCGAGACTTCTCCAGCACCTACGACAGTGCCGGCGAGACGCGGTCGATGCGTTCCGGCAGCCATGTGGGCTTGTCAGGAGGTAGGAGAGTTTTCTCGGTGGGTTCAGACCCGCGCACCCGGTTGACTGTACCGGTGCGACGAGGAGACCCGATGGCTATTGTGGGGCTCCCGATGTTCGGAAAGCCGTGTGTGATGTCTGGACGCTGATTCTGAGATTTTCTGGCACTGTTCCTATTTTCTCGGTGGTCGAGACCCGGGTACTCGGAGAGTTGTTCCGATGCCTCGAGGAGACCACCGTTATTGTTATCGTGGTGCACGCAGTGTGTTCTCCCCGCTGACCCGTTTCGGCTGAGCGGGGGTGACGGGGCCCGGTGCGGCTAGCTGCCGGCGCCCCTACTTAAGCCCGCTAGGGGCTCATTTGTAATCTCTCATTGTTCTTTATATTCAGCGTTCCAGACTTAGCCAAATTCTTGCCGTCTTGCATCGCACTCACACACAGAGCTCATGTTCGTTCTTGCATGGGCCTGCATGCCCTAAAATTATTTCCAATTAGAACGTCACACCCTTTTGAGAGTCTTGAATTGCATCTCTTGGTGTGCAGTATCTCACTTCACAGTTGTGCGCGGCCAGCTCCATCGGCAGCAGCCACCGACCCTCATGTCACCAACAGTCATGGACGATTGTTATTGGTAGCATAGTTTGCCTAGTTTTAGACAGCCAGAACTCTCATATGTGATTTTTGTAGCGAATTCTAACTACACGTCTGCGTTTGCAGCTTGCATGTTTTGGTATGGTTCAGATTTCGGGGGAAAATGAACGACGCCCGAGTTTGAGGCTATCAATCCTCTAAGAGGGCTCATTCAGAAACCCCCCCAAGCCACAAAACAGTGTTGTTTTTGTTATCTTCAAGACTGAGCGATAAGCTTCGAAGAGGTTAGAACCTAGATTAGTTGTGGCAAGGGTCTCGCAGCACGTTCTCATTCTTTCCATTCTTGTTGTTAACCCTGCGGCTACTTACTTTCAGCTACAGTTGTAGTACCCATTTTGGAGTACAAGTTTGTCCTCTTAGAGTTCAGCAGCCAATGCTGCTCAGGCGCTAAATCCAGACACAATAGGCCACGCACCTCAGTCCAGGTGAGTGAGCCAATGAAAGTTGGACTTGTCCAGACTGATGTAGCATTCTAGTATGGGCCTACATGCCCTAGAACAATAGTAGCATATAGATCTCACTATCAATGCAATCCTGTAACCAGTGCTCACTGGAGTTCTTCGTGCTCCCAACACCTTCTTACCCAGGCAACAGTTCACCCCATACGGCTACGAGAGACCCGCCCATTTGTTGTTTTGGGCTGGTTGGGAGTTCTCCCCAATACTACAACCTCTGGGTTAGACCATGCACACTTGGGTAGGATGGGATCAATGAATACTTCTCCTCGCACTCCCATTTGGCGACCCTATTCTCAAGGTTTCAAGCTATATCTTCATCTTTGCCTATCATCGGGCGATTATGATGCTGTGTCATGCTGTCTCACACGCATTGTCATGTGACACATACTCTTGTTAAAAAGGGTCTTTCCAATCCCTCACGCCCCTCCCCCAACAGAGTGGTCCCTCGTCATTCTGACCAGTTGTGTTTTTTTTTAGAGGATCTCCTCGGAGCTACTACTTCTGAAGCTTGGCATGTGCAGCACATTTACTCGACACCCCTCGTATACATACATACATGCATACATGCGTACATACATACATGCGTACATACCTGCATGCAAGACGCCTGCAACAACACCACCACCATTCACGGCACGGGAGGCGTCACACAGGAACCAGCCGCCTCGCAATGTAATGTATTGTTTGTTGACACTTTGCACTTCGCGAAGTGATGATGGAAAAATGAAGTACAAGCCAGAAGGGGACTCGTCTCCCTGCTTCTTCTG
Organism: Penium margaritaceum; assembly: GCA_023375785.1. NCBI lineage: Eukaryota > Viridiplantae > Streptophyta > Zygnematophyceae > Desmidiales > Peniaceae > Penium > Penium margaritaceum. The sequence goes on from SZWC01006600.1 coordinate 78,246, forward strand.
CTGCTCCATCGCTGCCGCTTCTTGCTTCATCTGCAGCTCTTGCAGCAACCTTTGCTGCTGCTCTTCTGAAAAGGCCTTGAACATGAACACGGACGTGCACCGGAGTGAAGGTGCGACACAGAGAGAGAAGCGTGAAAAGGAGTGATAGAAAAGAGGAGAGTGAAAGGAGAGCGGGCTTCCAACCAAACAAGACAAACATGAGGCTGAAGACGGAATTATGTGTGTCCACGGTTCGCAAACACTTTTGCAAACACTCGTGCACAGGATTGATCTCGATCAAAGTCCTAGCTGTTGGCCGACGATGCGGTTAAGTACATCATACACGTTTTGCAAAATGTCTCACCTGTTTTTCCTACGGACCACAAACAGACTTATTCGTGCATCGGACCGATTTCCACCTAAGCCCTAGCTGTTGGCCGATGAGAAGCTGCGGCTTCCAACATTTGTGAGCAACTGCATGCTCGAACATTTGCGAGCAGCTGCCGCCTCCAACATTTGCAAACAGCTGCAGCCTCCAACATTTGCGAACAACCACAGCTTCAAACATTTGCAAGCTAAAATTTCCCTCAGAACTACTTGCTCTGCTCTTCCAGTCACTTGTTTCCTCTGGCTGGTTTGGACTTGCGCTGGTGGCATGCGCCACCCATCTCCAAGAACGAAATGAAACAAGAAGCCGTTTGGCATGTGCATTCGCATGTGAATGCGCATGTGCATGCGCATGTGCATGTGCATGTGCATGTGAATGTGCATGTGCATGTGAATGTGCATGTGCATGTGCATGTGCATATAAATGTGCATGTGCATGTGCATGTGCATGTGAATGTGCATGTGCATGTGCATGTGCATGTGAATGTGCACCTACATGTGCATGTGCATCTGAATGTGCATGTGCATGTGCGAATGCATGCGCATGTGCATGTACATGTGCATATGAATGTGTATGTGCATGTGCATGTGAATGTGCATGTGCACGTGAATGTGCATGTGCATGTGCATGTGCATGTGCAAGTGCATGCGCATGTGCATGTGCATGTGCATGTGAATGTACATTTGCATGTGCACATGAATGTGCACGTGCATGTGCATGTGAATGTGCATGTAAATGTGCATGTGCATGTGCATGTGCATGTGCATGCGCATGTGCATGTGCATGTGCATGTGAATGTGCATGTGCATCTGAATGCGCATGTGCATGTGCATGTGCATGTGCACGTGCATGTGAACGTGCATGTGCATGTGCATGTGAATGTGCATGTGAATGTGCATGTGTATGTGCATGTGCATATGCATGTCGATGTGCATGTGCATGTGCATGTGCATGTGCACGTGCATGTGCATGTGCATGTGCATGTGAATGTGTGCATATGCATGTGAATGTGAATGTGCATGTGCATTTGAATGTGCATATGCATGTGAATGTGCATGTGCATGTGAATGTGCACGTGCATTTGAATGTGCATGTGCATGTGAATGTGCATGTGCATGCGCATGTGAATGTGCATGTGCATTTGAATGTGCATGTGCATGTGAATGTGCATGTGCATGTGCATGTGAATGTGCACATGCATTTGAATGTGCCTATTCATGTGAATGTGCATGTGCACGTGCATGTACCCGTGCATGTGCAAGTGCATGTGCATGTGCATGTGCACATGCATGTGAATGTGAATGTGCGTGTGCATGTGCATGTGCATGTGCATCTAAATGTGCATGTGCATGTGCAAATGCATGTGCATGTGCATGTACATGTACATGTGAATGTGCATGTGCATGTGCATGTGCATGTGAATGTGCATGTGCATGTGCATGTGCATGTGCATGTGCATGTGCATCTGAATGTGCACGTGCATGTGCATGCGCATGTGCATGTGCATACGCATGTGCATGTGCATGTGAATGTGTATGTGCATGCGCATGTGAATGTGTGCATGCATATGCATGTGAACGTGCATGTGAATGTGCATGTGCATGTGCATGTGCATGCGCATGTGCATGTGCATGTGCATGTGAATGTGCATGTGCATGTGAATGCGCATGTGCATGTGCATGTGCACATGCATGTGAACATGCATGTGCATGTGCATGTGCACGTGCATGTGAATGTGCATGTGCATGTGCATGTGCCTGTGCATTTGCATGTGCACGCGAATGTGCATGTGCATGTGCATGTGAATGCGCATGTGCATGTGCATGTGAATGTGCGCGTGCATTTGAATGTGCATGTGCATGTGAATGTGCATGTGCATGTGCATGTGCATGTGAATGTGCATGTGCACTTGAATGTGCATGTGCATATGAATGTGCATGTGAATGTGCATGTGCATTTCAATGTGCATATGCATGTGAATGTGCATGTGCATGTGCATGTGAATGAATGTGCATGTGCATGTGAATATGCACATACATTTGAATGTGCATGTGCATGTGAATGTGCATGTGCATGTGCATGTGCACGTGCATGTGCATGTGCATATGCATCTGAATGTGCATGTGCATGTGCAAATGCATGTGCATGTGCATGTACATGTGCATGTGAATGTGCATGTGCATGTACATGTGCATATGCATGTGAATGTGCATGTGAATGTGCATGTGCATGTGCATGTGTATGTGCATGTGCATGTGCATGTGCATGTGCATCTGAATGTGCATGTGCATGTGCATGTGCATGTGCATGCGCATGTGCATGTGCATCTGAGTGTGCATGTGCATGTGCATGTGAATGTGCACGTGCATGTGCATGTGAATGTGCATGTGAATGGGCATGTGCATTTGCATGTGCATGTGCATGTGCATGTGCACGTGCATGTGAACGTGCATGTGCACGTGCATGTGCATGCGCATGTGCATGTGCACGTGCATGTGAATGTGCATGTGCATGTGCATGTGCATGTGCACGTGCATGTGCATGTGCATGTGCATGTGCATGTGCATGTGAATGTGCATGTGCATGTGCATGTGCACGTGCATTTGAATGTGCATGTGCATGTGAATGTACATGTGCACGTACATGTGAATGTGCATGTGCATTTGAATGTGCATGTGCATGCGAATGTGCATGTGCATGTGAATGTGCATGTGCATGTGAATGTGCATGTGCATTTGAATGTACATGTGCATGTGAATGTGGATGTGCATGTGCATGTGCATGTGAATGTGCATGTGCATGTGCATGTGCATGTG
>SZWC01006600.1:109147-125168 GCA_023375785.1 Penium margaritaceum
GGGGGGGGGGGGGGGGGGGGGGGGGGGGGGGGCGTGCGCTTGCCCAGTCAGGAAGACAATTGTAGCTTGAAGAGAAATTTGTGTACGGCAACGATAAGCGATGCCCCTGTTTCCTTTCCAACGTATGCCGATCGCCCCTACTTTTAAACTGTTTGGGTTACATAGTAACCTATTACAATCGGTTCATGGCCAAAAGATGCTTCAAGAAAATTGTGATTGGTGGATCGGTCGTTTTTCTGACATATCCACCAATCAGGGCGCAAGAATCAGTCGGACTGTATGCCCCCCCACGTCCGCGGACTCCTAGGGGAGGTCGACCCAGACGAAAAAAATCACGGACATCAACCTAGATTTCCGGACAGACCCTGGATAGTACGGAATGAGCAGTCCGACACTAGGATTAAAGGGTAAGGACTGTACGTTTAGGCCCTCCAGTCCATTTGCGAGCGGAATTTTATATTTTTTTCCCTCTATGTCTCTCCCCCTTGGCCTCGCCCTGTCCTGTTTCACAGAACTGGTCGTCATGCTAAACTCTTGAGACTCGTGAACCTGGCTTCAAACAGGGGCAAAATGCAATTGAAAGGAAAGAAATTCAACCACCGTCATACGAGAAGGTAAAAAAATTACATTCTGCCTATAATTACATTACATTTCTTTTTGTAACATAAGGAAACATTCTAGATTCATCCAAATTTGTCAAAGATAGTGAAGTTCACAATAAACGTGTGAAACTAGCATGTTCACAATAGAAGAACATATTGATATCATTTACATAAATTAATCATCATATAAAACCAAATTCACAAAAAAAAGAGAAGAAATACCTTTTGAGTTTCTTCTTCAATATGTTTGTGAATTGTTTTACATAATACTATACTTTCAAGCACATTCGTTCACTTTTTGGTTGTTTTTTTCTCATTTACATCCACACAAGTTGGAAAAAATCTAGCGTAGCTTGATTTAATTTAGAAAGATTTCGCCTAAACCATACACAATGGGCGAACAAAAAAATTACTTTGAGCGAATGCGGGTAACATTTTGGCAGCCCATTTACGACCAGTTTTTGTTTCTATGGATGAAGTATATTCTCATGGCAAACCTTCCACTGTGTGGTCCAGATTGCGGGCAATTATTTAGCCTCTTAAGAGATACCAATATGAATACTTTTGCGCGGTTACTATGTAACCCCATGCACGCTTTGCGTGCAACACCTGCCTCTTGTTTACTTAGGTGCCATTTTTTAGCAAAACTGCAAAACATCTGTCCCGGTCTAAAAAACAATAGAACAACTTACCCCCAGTGTACAACGCTGTCATCCAGGTGCCCTGCTCTTCTTGACCATTGCTCTCGGTTTGTAGTCGTTCGTCTAGTATTCCTCGATTGTGGTACGGAATTTTCTTCTCGTAGTACTAGTCCAATGGTTGTTTAGTTGAGCGAGGGGATAGTAGACAAAGTTTACAGTTGCTTCATAAAAGTGGTTTGGTTATATTTGTTTTAGCACTAGAAAGTGCACAGTCGCTATATGCCCTTCCACCCTGAACGTCTTTGTCATATGCCCCAAACTGAGGGGCATGTCACACTGTCCGAAATTCCCCCATAGGGTGGATGGTGCAATGGATAATGATTATGGGGCATACGGAGTTTGAGAAACAAAAAATGGGTCAGATATTAATCAAAATTTGAAATTTGGGACTTACTGAACATAATTTCTTGAAAACAAGGCGCATAAAATTACTGTTCTTGTAACACGAGGCGCATGATGTTTTTTTTATATTTTTGTACCGTGTACTTGCATTCGCATAGCAAACTTCGCGCAGAAGGAAACAGCCATGCAGGTGCGGAGCCACAAGTGGACAACGTTGAGGTCGCGGTACCCTGACATGGATGAGGTCTTCGCTGCTTTGCCGATGACTACCATCATGGGATGGTCGGAGAAAAATGCAACAGTGGCACCAGTTAAAAAAAGCACGCGAAAATGGCGCCCATCCAAAGTGGACACAAAACAATGGCACCAACAGAAATGCAACCCTTAAAACTGACCACCCCAAAAGCGAGCACGCAAAACTCGCCCCCTCCTAGAACAGCACACAAAAATGGCGCCCAACAGAAAAAGAACCCCACTAAGTAGCTCGCAAAAATGACACCCTCTCTTTCATGATACCACGTCATCAACCAAGTTTGCGATAGTTAGCGGACCTTTCTAATTCTTCTTTCCAGATCTTTCTCAAAAGACAATGTGCAATGTCTTAGAGATAATGCACTTGACACAAAAACGATGACGAGAATGGTCACAAGGAAAAGAGACCCTGTATTGTGTGTCTGCGTGTTTTTCCACATGTCTCGCTTTGAAGCCGCTTTATTCTAATTTTTTCCCCATTCAATCGAAGGCCGCTCTTTTTTCTTACGTCAGAGGCTATGTGCCCCGATTACGCCTACCCCTCCCACCCCCCCTCCAGGTTGGCCTCGTTGCGAGAAGAAAAAAAAGCAAGGTAGATCGCCTTTGAAGGCGATTTGCCCCGCTTTTGCCTCCCCTCCCTCTCCCCCTCTCATTTGGCTTTAACACGATGGAAAACCACAAAGCAAGGCAAATCACCTTTGAAAGCGTTCTGCCTCGGTTCTCCCTCCGCCACCCTTTGCCACTCCCAGTTGGCTTTGATGAGAGACCAAAACAAAAATCGGGGCAGATCACTTTTTACACGACGGTGAAAAACAAACACAAAAAACAGAGTCAACCGGGTTTGGAGGCAGATGAAAAAAACATGCAAGAGGATGTTAGAGAGACTTGTTTCGCTAGCAATGATGATCACATTGATACTTGCGTCATTCCCATTTGGTACAAAATATGGAAATCATTTCCTGAGAGAAACTCGAAAGAGAAAGTAGGCAGACCCGTGTTCGAACACAAACTTTGGTGGATGACGTGGCATTACTAGAAGGGGGGTGCTGTTTTTGCATGCTACTTTACGGGGTGCACATTTTGTAGGGTGCCATTTTTGCGTCCTATCCTAGAAGGGGTCCTTTTTTGCGTGCTGGCTTGGGGGCATTATTGCATTCTCACTTTAAAGGAGATTCATTTTTGCATGCTTGCATTAAGGGGTGCCATTCTTAGGTGCTACTTTAAAAAGGGTACTGTTTTTGCGTTATTCTCGGGATGGTCGTCATTGGTGTTACGCAAACTCGGTGTGCGCGGCTGGATGCGTCTATTGTGGGTGCGCTTGATAGTAGTCAGATTTCATGGTGGAACGCTACCGGACACTGGCATTGGTGAATGTTGTTGACGACATCCACCAATCCAAAAGTTGAGTACTACCTTTCTCTTGTTCAGGACCCAGCTTGTATGTCATTTGCCTGCGGTTACATCCAGAGGGTTTTCTCCTGACAACAAACAACTCTCAAACTTTGAACCATCTACACCCCTTGTTGATTAGTTGGGAGGGGGTTGAATGAACTAATTCTGTTCATCCATTAGTGCGCTCTGTTGGTCCCACAAGGTTTGTTGAGTGAGCAACGTAGGGAACCCATCCAGGTTGGCTTAAGTTGTTAACCATTGTACAATACCTCAACGTCGATCAATGCTAAACTCCGCAGACCGCAAAAGCGATGACTGTGGTTGAACTTGACCAACCATGAATTCCAACCACTACCAGGCACGTGTGAGGGTTTTTACTCAACAGATTTGTTGAGATAGTGCTTTTAGTGTTCTAAAAAATAAGAATAAAACATCCAGGGTGCGCCTTGTTGAGTAGTGCGATTGCTGCGCTGGTATCAAGCTCCGAGTGAGCGCACACGGCACGGCAATTGGAGCACCATACAGAAAGTTACAGATTTTTTGGTGAATTCTCGGGTTCACTACCTACTGGGAATATTCACCAGTACAGGCCAGTCAAATCCCAGGGACCAGCCCCGAAGGCTCCTAAAGGGCCTGGTGTGTACTATAGAGTACTGGCATGCGCAAGGGGGTTGCGCATGCCCCTAGCTAGCTCTGGGAAGGAGGGGAGCTACTCGGTGCGCAGTACTACGCGGCTACCATGGCCAAGGAGTGTTGCAACTGACTCTGCAGGCGGCATGCACCCTGAACATGATGCCTACACTACATCACCAGCCTCATGCATGGACTCTGGGCCCCTTCTATCAGCATGGGCCAATCTCGTACAAGCTTCAGGAACTTCCTGATGAACAAATCTGATGTAGCAGCATGGTAGGATCAACGATCAGCAGAGGTTGGCCTGAAGGGCAAGCAACCTCCTAAGAACGCTGCACCTGAACACTTGCCAAAGCTTCCTCAAGGAGGAAGCTTCCTCCTGATCCTGTGCAGGTGCTTCAAACAAGATTTGAACTATAGGAAGCTTCTGCTGAAGGAAGTCTCCCCTTTTCAGGGCACAAGGCATAGCAAACCTGAACCACCTGAAGGAAGCTTCTCCTTCAGGTGGTCAACTTGCCAGGACCTCAAGTATAAAAGGGGAAGCTCCTCTCAGTCCAGACTCATCTCAACAATCTCAGCATGCTGCGCCACTCAAGGCTACTCTGCTCAAAACTCTGACTCAAAAGCTTCTGACCAAGACTCTGCTGGAGACCCCTCCAAGGCCCCTATAAGCCTAGCAAGGCCTGCTAGCCTGGGTGGAGGCTGCCATGGAGGCCATTCAACCTGAAGACTGTGCCAACACCCTTGCCACGACGGCCTGTAGGGCCTAGCAAGGCGTTGCCCCTTTGTGGGCCAGGAGCTGAGCTAGCCTAGTGTGCTTGCATTTTTCATGTATCATACTTGTACTTTTACATCAATCAAGATTTCAGCCCATATTCCCAACCCTTTCCCTGCTGTTGTACAAGCTGCTTGCTGAATACCCAAAGATCTTAGCAGCAAGGGAACTAGCCCTTGCTGCCTCTATCACAAAACCAACATGGTATCAGAGTAGTAGGTGGTGCTCTCAGCCTCTCAGCAAGTGCAGCACGAGGAGGAGCAGCAGTAGACGGCATAGGTGGTAGAGACATTCTCCACCAGCCTCATACAAGCTGTACACTTGTGGTGGAGGTGACGCCACTTTGCAGAGGCGCTTGGTCGACGTTCCACCTGTACACCAAGCAAGAGCAACATGGAGGAGGAGAATGCTGCGTCAGCTTCTCCTATCCTTGATGACCAATTTTTCTTGCATGGTTTGCATATGGGCCAAGAGCAGGGGCGCCATGTCGCAGACCACGCACAACGCCAAGCGGAAGAGGCACAACACTTGGCAAAGGAGGCGCAACGCATGGCGCAACAAGAAGCCACAGCACGCCAAGCTATGGAGTAAGAGAGGGAGGCGCTAAGGCAGCAGATTGCCGCTTAAGAACTCCTTCGTCAACAGGAGCAGCTAACCCATGCGGCTCAAGCATCCCAAACACACCAACTACAATAGTCACATGCGGTGCAAACAACCCAAATCGCACAACTTCAGTAGCAGCTGGCATGGGCGCAACAACAACAGCTTCAATCGCAACAGCTTCAGAACGAGCAGCAAGAACAGCAGCAAATGCAATGGCAAAAAGGTTCACGAGCATCATCTGCACATCTGCGTCGAGAAAGCCCTCCCCCAGTCGTGCAACCAGCCATGTCTCCATAAGTGCAGCCAGCAGCAGCACCTCAAGGAGGCATGCCACAAGATTTTGTGGCTCAATAGCCACAACCTAGTCTAATAATGCCACCCGTGGCACACTACCAGCTGGTGCACTAAGCACTAGGGCCGCAACCCTTTGCGGCTCAACCAGCACCAGTCCATGCGGGAGCAGCATTGCCACCACATGGGCCGCAGCGTGCGGCACAAGGCTAAGTGCTAACCCCACAAGTGGTAGCACAAGGCAAAGCATATCAAGGCTCGCAGGACACTGTGCCCCAAGTAGCAGCCTCACTCCATCTACACAAGATCAAGATTGGAAAATTTGATGGCGAGTACTTCTCGCACTGGGTGCACAAGTTCAAACAAGTCGCCCAGATTCACGGCATCTAAAAGTTCTACAACGACTACAACACACGTTCGCCTCCAGGATCGCTGTCAAGCATGGCAGAGTTCACGTACTTTACACGAGATGGTTTCATGGTGTTGGACGACCATCTGACTCCTTGCATCCAGCAGGCAATACGGATGTATGAGGAGACTGCTGAGCCTGCTTGCCTAGCCTGGTCCTACCTGCTAAGGACCTATGTGTCCGGCGATTCTACTTTCAAGTGTCACCTCCTAACCAAACTGTCGCACATCAACCTCAACAGTTTCGACAACATCGAGTCCTACATCAACACAGCGAAGTCACTTTGCAATCAGCTCACAGTGACAACCGCTCCGGTCTCTGAACCTGTGTTTGTGACCTTTCTCCTCAATGGACTCACACGGGATTGGGATGACGTGAGGAAGGTACTAAAGTTCAAGCATGAAGCAAAACTCACAGAAGCATATGTCTGCAACATGCTTCTGATAGAGCAACACGACCGGCATCTGAGAAGAGAGAAGGAGAGGATCTTGAGCAATGCGACTTACCAAGGTGTAAGCGCTGCCATGTCCAGTGCTTAGCCCTCGCGGAGCACCCAGTCCACGAGGAACTCCGCATCCACCCAGTCGTCCACCCACTCTGGACCAAACACCAGCATCTAGAGCCCACGTGACCAGAATGTGGGGTCACGTCCTGCAATCAAGTGCCATTCTTGCAAAAAGATTGGGCACATAAAGCACGATTGTAGGAGGAGGATGTGGGACGAACAGCAAGCACGGTGACATGCATCTTTCAAAACAAAGCCAACCGGGGAAAAGTGGGAGAAGAAGGAAGCCGGAAGCAAAGAGAAGCAGCCAGTGAAAGGCGAGAGAAAAGAAGCCATGAAGCTGGATGGAGGCAAGGAGAAGCCGTTTGACTACATAGGGTCGATCTTCCAGCTCTCAGCCAAGCGAAGTGATGAGCTGGTCCGCTCCACCTACATGTGGTATCTTGACAGTGGGTGAAATTCACACATCACCCATGACAAGGCCTGCCTCCATGAGCTGGAACTCTGCTCCAAAGGCTTCGTCACGGTGGTTGACAAGTGACAAGTGCCCGTGTTGGGCATAGGAAAAATGACAGTGAATGGGTACGACGGTTCCTAAGTCAAGTTCGAGGACGTGTTGTACATACCTGAGATTACGGTGAACCTCTTGTCACTTGGGCAGCTGATGAAGAGGGGTGCGCGGATCGTCAGCGACGGACTACATGTCATATTGAAGAGCCGTGAAGGCGAGACCTTTGCTGAAGGTTGCCTTCTTCTGCACGGCATGATTGAGCTCGACTTTGCAGCACCAGCTCCAACGATAGGTCCACCTACGCCCTTTGCAGTAGCATGTCTCCACCAAGTGACTAGCGCAAACCTAGGTTTGCGGCAGAAACGACTTGGCCACATCAACAACCAGACCATACAGACGATGCACAAGAACGAGCAAGTCAACGGTCTCGCTCTCAGGGATAACATCAACAAGGAAGTAGTAGAGCCTTGTGAAGACTGCGTTTGCGCCAAACTGCCACAACACATGTTTCTTGTGGCCACGAAATGCGACGTCAACCAGAAGCTGAAGCTCGTCCACACAGACATATGTGGACCTCTTCCAACAGCCACTGTCTACGGAGGGCATCGCTACTTTCTGCTCTTTGTCAACGATGCCACAAGAATGGTGTGGAGCTATCCACTCCGCACGAGGGACGAAGCTCCATCATACTTCTTCAAGTGGCTTGCAATGGCCGAAAGGCAAAGCAACAAGAAACTGCAGGCTCTACGCTTCGATGGTGCTAGTGAGTATATCAGCACTGAGTTTGCCACTTAGTTGGAGGATCTCAACATTGTGTAGCAGTTCTCCATGCCATACACACCGCAACAGAATGGCATAGCGGAGAGAGAAAACCGCACGATGCAAGAGATGTTGAAGTCAATACTGCTTGGTGCGCAACTCAACAACTCGTGGTGGCTATTTTCACTACGGCAAGCGGTGTGGGTACGCAACTGAGTGCAACATGTGTCACTACCGGACATGACACCGTTCCAGTCATGGCATGACGACAAGCCCGATGTCAGCATACTACAGACCTTTGGGTGCATGGCTCTGCTTCATTTCCCAAAGGAGCGTCGCCGCAAGCTGGGGGATAAAGCAACATGGGTTGTTTTCCTCGGCCAAAGCCCAAACATGAAGGGGTGGGAGTTCTACGACGTGAACTCCCATCGCATTGTCACCAGCAGAGACGTCATCTTTTTCAAGAACCTGACACGCGCCGCCTGGGAGGCTAAGCAATGCACTGAGCTTGCTCTACTCCAGACTTTCTACGACTCCTTTATGGAGATGCTAGAGGAGGGAGAAGCAGACAACGCACCACTCACCCTTCTTGATCTGGATCAGGCGGATCAATAGCCGGTGGCCCCGTGTATGGCCCTTGACGCATCTCCGCTGATCATGAGTCGCTCGTAGTACCCCATGACAAAATGAAGACGGTGGTAGTGGAGGATGGAGTGCATCCGACGGGGAAACCACATGATGGAGCTGCTGGGAATCTGGGGCGTCTCACGCGCCTCCTGCGACAACAGTTGCAGCAGGAAGAAGAGCAGGAGAACCAGAAGGCAAAAATGGCTATCACTGCCTATTCTATCTACAAGGAAGCGGAGGACTTCTTTGCCGACTTTACCACAATACACCTCGTGACTCTCGACTCAGCAAGCGAGATACCGCCTGAGTCCAAGACCCTGAAAGAAGCGCTACAAGTGGAGCATGCTGCACAATGGAAGGCAACACTTGACATAGAGTACCAGAGTCTCATGGATGAGGAGACTAGGGAGCTTACGGAGCTTCCATCCGGCTCTTGCCCTATGGGGGTGAAGTGGGTGTTTTGCGTCAAGACAAAAGCCAATGGACGCATAGACAAGTTCAAGGCTCCCCTTGTGGCAAAGGGGTTCACGCAAGTTCGGGGATGAGACATTTTTTAGACCTATGCTCCTGTGAGTCGCTATACCACCACTCACATCATGCTAGCTGTTGCAGTAGTGATGAACTACAAGGTGTAGCAGCTTGACGTAAAGAATGCCTTCTTGCACGGTGAAATGGATACAACCGTCTACATGAAGCACCTTGAAGGCTACGATGATGGGAGCGGCACAATATGCAAGCTTGTAAAGATTCTCTACAGACTGAAGCAAAGCCCTTTGCTTTGGTACAGGAAGCTGCAATGCGTCCTACACCCGTTAGACTTTGAGCCATCGGCCTATGACGACTGCCTCTTCTTGCATCGGCCGAGTCTTGAGGCCAGGCCAAAATGCTACGTTCTAGTCTACGTCGACGACCTCCTCATCATTGGGCCGTCGACAGGCTTCATCAAAGCCACGGAAACCGCCATGGCGCAAGAGGTCAACGTGACCCTCATGCCCAGTTTTGAGTACTACTTGGGCATGAACATCAAACGGGACCGCAAAGCACATACACTTCACTTGATCGAGCAGACCTACGCTCAGATTGTCTACAAACGTTTCAACATCCTAGATCGACATGTGCCAACACCTCGGTGGCAACAGTTGCTGACGCATCAGGGACAGAGGGGGAGGAGCAAGACCAACTATCGCGGCAGAGTCGGCTCACTGATGCACGCAACAAGTTGCACACGGCCAGATTTGCAGTTCGTCGTAAGTTACTTGGCAGGCGGCAACAAGACGTGTACAGAGGAAGCATGCAAGGAGAAAAACGGAGCTCTAGGCTACCTCAAAACTACAGGAGACGCAAGTCTACTCTTTGGAACGACTGACAGCCTAGACCTCAAGTGCTACGTCGATGCCGATTTTGGGGGCACAGAGAAAGATCGTCGAAGCAGCACAGGTTTTTTGTGCATGCTTGGTGGAGGAGCGATGTCCTTGACCAGCAAGCGAAAAAACCTTATCACAATCAGCTCTGTAGAAGCTGAGTACGTGGTGGCTACTACAGCAACAGAGGAGGTTACGTATCTTTGCAACCTCCTGGAGGACATTGGTTTTCCTCAATCCTAGCCGACAAAGATACTCGGCGAAAACAAGTCTGCGATCGACCTCGTAAAACTCAGCGAAGTTCCAAGGCCAGACAAAGCACATCAACATTCGTGGGCATTGGATTTGTTCAAAAGTTTGCGATGGCACAGTCAAGCTAGTGCATGTGCCGGAAACTAGCCAAGCAGCAGACTTCTTGACGAAGAGCGTCCTGAAGGACGTGTTCTACAGGTGTGCGGAGCGGTGTGGTCTCACCTCCAACGCCCTCTCGCAGTATGTGTAGAAGCGGCCAGTTGTGGATGGAACGTGGAAGTCAAACACGCGGAGCTCCCCCATGGTGCAAGCTTGTTTTCCGCACATCAATAGCACGTGCTTCATGGTGGAAGAGAAAAAATCGACGGAAGCAAAAATCTCAGGAGTTGCGAGGTCACAAGGCGCAGATCGTCACATCACAAATCGGCGTGGCTACCATGGACCACGAGATGGTACGGGGTGATTTACAAAAACAACTCCGGAATCAGCCCCTTTGGAGGATCGAGATTTTTTCAGTGGGATCCAGCTCATCACAACTGCTCCACCAACACCACATCTGATTCAAGAAGCGGGAGAAGGAAGACCATTGAAACAACGGCTCTAAACTCTACCATCAGCAACAAGAGTTTATGCCGGAGGTTCTACCAGCGAAGGAGAATCCCTCACGAAAAAAGTGGACCTTCCGCGATTAAAAATAGCTGCTTCGCCGTTACAAACGATGGAGAGCAGCAGCTCAACCTTGGAAAAAAAAGACAAAGCGACTGTGCAGTAGAGTTGTCAGTAGCCGAAGCAGTTCGCGTAGCTTGCGCAGCTAGCACAGCTGCACAGTCGGAACAACCACAGCAAGGAGGAGGACGGGCCGAGCAAGCAACAGAGGAAGAAAAGAGAAGGAAAAAATTTGAGCAAGCGAGCGAGAGGCCATCAAGCTCGCGGTCGCTCGCTCAAAATCCTCAGTGCTGATGTCAGCAAGTGAGGGGGAGTAAGAGGAGGGCCCGCTCGCTAAGCGTGGCCAGCTCGCAAGCAAGAAACACAATGGCGGCGGAGAGTAGGACGAAACCGGCGGAGGAAAGGACGAAACCGATGGAGGAAAGGCGAAAGCGGCGGGGGACGACACGAAGCTAGCGCACTAGAGAAGCAGGGGGGAGCTACTGCCGCGATGTGCGCGATGAGCCTACTCGACTACGCGGCGGTGACAGTCTCAACCGCAAAAATATGTCCCACGCATGCAGCCACGGGTGAGCAAAACGGAGCCTCTGCACCTCGCACGAAATAGGTGGGTACACCCCTGATTTCATGGGCGAGCGAGCGCATGACCACACCGGACAGATTGAGCAAGAACGACGTTTCTCACTCGACAAGCGACGGACAGCACGGACTGAACCAGGTCTTTTAGCAGAAAAGTAACAGCATTACGGTTGTGACTGTTGCAAAGAAGCTACTCACTACTCAAAACGACGCTGATGTCCTCTAGAGTGATCATGTGGACTTGTGTACTACACGAACGCGTGGCGAGTCAACACAAGAGCAAAAAACATGTTTCCTGGCACAATCCCCACCTCAAAAGGTATAGGAAGGTTGGAGGAAGCAGCACGGGGGCCAAACAAATCATGCACAGCCTCGTAACTAAGAGCAACAGGAAGAGTTGCTTTTGCATGAGGCAACCGAATAATTTCTGGAATGGCCCGAACTCGACCCGGCTATATTCAGGTATGATAGTTTGTAGGAATTACTGACAAAAAGCCCAAAAATAGGTCACTAAGTGACCCCGGCACTGATTCAAGAGGATGTAATCTCTTCCTTGGGTGTAGAAGTAGATATCGACAATTTTCCGGATTTCCCACTCACCGAGGAGGATACTCGGCTCCATTTCCTCGACAAAGATTTTTGGGAGTCACTTGAGGAATTTTTCGAGAGCGTGCAAGAGTGACACGGTTCAAATCACCAGTGCACCAATCGAAGGGGAGTTTTGAGTGGTGCGATTACTTCACCGGTGTCAAGCTCCAAGTGAGGGCAGACTGCATGGCAATTGGAGCAACGTACGGAAAGTTACAAATTTTACGGTGAATTCTCGTGTTCACTACCTAGTGGGAACATTCACCAGTACAGGCCAGTTGAATCTTGGGGACCAGCCCTGCAGGCTCCTAAAGAGCCTGGTGTGTACGATAGGGTACTGGCATGCGCAAGGGGGTTGCGCATGCCCCTAGCTAACCTTGGAAGGAGGGGAGCTACTCACTGCGTAGTATTGCCAGCTACCATGGTCAAGGAGTGTTGCAACTGACTGTGCAGGCGGCATGCACCCTGAACATGATGCGTGCACTGCATCACCAGCCTCATGCATGGACCCTGGGCCCCTTCTATTAGCATGGGTCAATCTCGTACAAGCTTGAGAAGGCTCTTGATCATGGGAGCTGATGCAGCAGCCTGGAAGGATCGACGATCAACAGAGGTTGGCCTGAAGGGCAAGGAACCTCCTGAGGAAGCTGCACCTAAACACCTGCCGAAGCTTCCTCAATGATGAAGCTTCCTCCTCATCCTGTGCAGGTGCTAGTAACAAGATTTGATCTACAGAAAGCGTCTCCCGAAGGAAGTCCCCCCTTTTCAGGGCACAAGGGGCAACAGACCTGAACCACCTGAAGGAACCTTCTCCTTCAGTTTGTCAACTTGTTAGGACCTCAAGTATAAAAGTGGAAGCTCCTCTCAGTCCAGACTCATCTCAACAATCTCAGCATGCTCCTCCGCTCAAGGCTACCCTGCTGAAGATTCTCACCTTGAAGCTTCTGACCAAGACTCTGCTGGAGATCCCTCCAAGGCCCTTGTAAGCCTAGCAAGGCTTGCCAGCCTGGGTGGAGGCTGCCCTGGAGGCCTGTCAACCTGAAGACTGTGCCAAGACCCTTGCCATAACAGGTTGTAGGGCCAAGCAAGGCTTTGCCCCTCTGTGGGCAAGGAGCTGAGCTAGCCTAGTGTGCTTGCATTTTTCATGTTTCATAGTTGCACTTTTACATCAATCAAGATTTCAGTCCAGATTCCGAACCCTTTCCATGCTATTGTACAAGTTGCTCGCTGAACACCCAAAGATCCTTGTAGCATGGGTCCTAGCCCTTGCTTCCTTTATCACAAAACCAACACGCCTGTTGGTAGTTGGATTTCATGGTCGAACACTTTCGGACATAAGCATTGCTTAATGTTGTTGAGGACTTTGGAAGTCCACAAGTTGCACAGAGCTTGTACCTTGTTCAAGGCCCCTGTCACTAGTTGTTCGCTTGTAGTAATGTTAAGAGGGTTAGCCCTCGACCGAAGACAATTTTCAAACTTTCAGATGCATGCATCCCATGTTGATTGGTTGAAAGGGGATGGTTGAGCTGATGCCGTTCATTCATTGGTGCGCTATGTGGGGCCCGTTAGGTTGGCTGAATATACATTGGAGGAAACCTACCGGTATGCGATGAAGTTGAGAACCCCTTGAAGTACCTTGACTGCGATCAAAGAAAAAACCCTGCGAACAGCACAAGCGCCAATGATGGTTGAACTTTACCAACCGTGAAATCTAACTTCCACCAGCTGCACCCGCGGATGCCCCTTGTTCAGGAACCAAACTCGCCAAACCCCCCTTTGCTAAAGATATGAACATAGGTCGCCCTACCTTTCATGTTTTTATCTCCAAAATCCCCTTCTCAATTATTTTGATCAGAAGAAACCTTGTGATAGCCCGCGAGGTACATTGTTTTGTTATAGTATGTCCTAACATGAGGGGTATATTGTAACATCACAACATACCCGGTTTGCGTATTGATTCGTTCATATTAGTTTTAGAATTATTTATCTTCCTTGAAATAAATCTTACGTAATGTTAGGTGTCATTTTTGAATTGCTCGCCTGTTTGTTTTTAAACCCCCTCCCTCAAGTATTTTTTTACAGTGTTTCCGCCCTACCCTCAACCCGCCTTTTTGGAAGTTCTTGTTTACTTCATATTCATATTTGATAAAAAAAAATTTGTCAAGAGATGCCAATGAAGTCGCAAAATGGAAAATTTTAGACAATGACCATGTACCCGACGGGGAACATGGTCATTGTCACTGACACTCCGACTCTGATGCGTCCTTAGGTCAAATTCTTCACTCCGAGGCTTATGGAGATAAAAAATCAAAACCAATGGCGAATGGGAATCAAAATCCTTCGAACGGGGTGGATAGCATTCATGAAGTTTCGGAACGGGGTACGTTTAATGTTGCAGTAACGAGAAAAGCAAAACGACCTGTGCTTTGAGAAAGTTTTGGTGACGGGGGTTACTGCGAGTTCAGTTTCTGTACTCGGGGTATCTGGATGTTCTTTTCCAATGTTGAAAGTCGTCCGTTGAGAGCTGTCGAGGAGTGTCGCGATTCCGCCTTCTAGAAGCATGAGCTGGTTGCCAAACGTCAAATGGACGAATTTATTTGTAGGGATGCTTTCAGTCCATGGAACTTTCATGTATGTTTACAGAACAAACAGCCCCCATACGAAAAAGTTGGTATGTCCATTCTGGCGTACAAAAATGGTTCAGCATCAGACAGGGAGCCCTCAAGCTTTGTTTTCGAAGTGCCAAAGAGAGGGGGTTCTGTTTGGACATCACTATCGGCAAACCAGTAGTTGTCTCAAACCGATGGGGTTTGCGACAACATGTTGCCTCAGTTGTTGGGTCACCGGTAGGAAACGCGGGCTACACGCCCCCAATGGTTGTGCTCAAGCTGACGGCGGCCCATGCGTGAGCACGGTGTGCGCTTGAGAGCGTCGCGCTGTCCCCCACACGCACACGCACCCTCTTCTCTTGCCGAAAAGTATGGAGGAAATTTTTGCACTAACCCATTGTTTCTAGAAACAAGCGACAAGCGACTTTGCGTTGCTTGAGGCCCACGCAGGAAAAAACAGATGACGGCATCGGTGCTTGCATTCAACGCTTGTCTGCTCTCTCGTTTAAAAACGATTTTTTTCTGTGGCAAGCAGATCCTCCGTCGACTGCTGGCCAGCGTTGGTCAACGAGATTGGCCGCCCTTGGTGGGGCTGTACGACATAGGGAAGGGTTTAAGTGTTTACGGCATCCGCCAGACGCACAGCAGGCGGAGCAGCAGCAGCAGCAGCAGCAGCAGCAGCAGCAGGGATAGCAGCAGTCGCTACAGGAGACTTTTGTCATCGACCATATATCGGGTTGTCATCTTCGAGGGCTTTGCAGTCGTCGCGGCCAGCGGCGGGGCCGAAGCTGCCAAGAAGGCGCTGTAGGCAGAGGCGTCCAGCGCTGAGTTGTTGAAGCGCGGCAGGCGCTGTGCCTGATACCAGTCGACCCCACGCAGAGCAACCAATCAAAGCGCACCGTGCCAGATTCCGACCCCACACAATACAGCACAGTTCCTTTCAGCTTAGCAAATCGAAGCTTAGGGAAGCACAGCTGAAGCGGGAGTTGGAGTTGGAGTTGAAGTTGGTCTGCCGACGACACTAGCAGGCGTTCGGTCGAGGGGTCCGAGTTCACGATGGTGACGTTGATGGAGTGCGACGATGAGGCAAGCGCGAGCGCGAGCACGGGCGGTGCGCAGAGCGAAGCGGCGAAGCTTGTGGCGGAGGGCGACTCGTTGTTCGTGGACGACGACTTGGACGGCGCGTTGGAGAAATATACCAAGGCCGCCCAGCTGACGCCCGCAGACGCCGTGCCGCTGTCCAAGAGAGCAGCCGTGCACCTCAGGATGGAGAGCTTCACGGGTGAGTTTGCGGTTGTTGGTTTGGTCCGTTATACGTTTTCTTTCGTTGAGGTGGAAGCACCTTCACTTTAACGTGGGTAGGTGGGTAGGTGGGTAGGTGGGTAGGTGGGTAGGCGTGCGCGAGTGCTGACAATTCCTCTAGCCGTTTTGCAAAACGTGCGAGGAATTCAGACGTGTCGTGGCCCTTTTTGCAAGACCTTCGGAAAGCATGAACACGTCAGCCATGAATCTGAAGGTGGTGAACTCAAATGGCCCGTATCGGACGCTCTTGAGTCCCAGAGAG
>SZWC01006601.1:22565-45432 GCA_023375785.1 Penium margaritaceum
AGGTTGGGGGAAGCCAGAGGCTGGGCAAAGCTAGAGGGCGGGCAAGTCTCGTGTAAGACCCTTGGAAAAAAGAGCCCATCACCCGACAAAAGGACCCATGACACCACATGAAAAAAAATCAGACTTACCGTCCGGGGAACCGCCGCCACGACGGCTAAGCAGCGGCAAGCAGCTGCAGCCGCAGCCGTCGAAGCCAGCGCGCAGGAGCAGCGCAGCCGGCCATGGAGGAGGACAACCCCCTGCCCAGCTGCGCCTCTGCCGGGGGGAGCCTCCATGCAGCCGAGCCAGCTCCCGGCCGGCCCTTCGGCCTCTCTCCTCCTCCCTCCTCCAGTCCTCCCCGCCCAACCTGCAGTGGCGAGTCTTGTCAAGCCCTGGGCTCCTCTCCTGGACTCCATGCTCTGGGCCCGCTGAGTTGTTTCTCGCGACCTGCCCAGCTCCGCACACGGCCCAGCTGTCTTTGATCCTTCCGGCCGGCAGCCCGGCAGCAGTTGGCTCCGGACCGTCCTTTCTGGGTCTTCTTCGACGGTGCTGTAGAGTTGGCCGGGAGTCTCCGAGGAGGGGCTGGGGTAGTCCTTTACATCCCAGACGGTGTGCCACTTCTCTCCACTGTCGAGCGCCTCCGAGACGCCGTGACTAACACCCAGGCGGAGTACGCGGGCCTGCACCTCGGCCTCCACCTGGCGACGAGAGCTGCAGTGCATCGGCTGGCTGTGCTAAGCGTCTCCAAGTTGGTCATCTGCCAGATGCATGGGCAGTGGTGAGTCAACCAACCCGCCCTACGTCTCCGTCGTCGGGAAGCTTTGGTGACTGCAGCGGCCGTCGGCATGGTCACTTTTCACTGGCCCCCGCGGGCGCAGAACCAGGTGGCGGACGCCCTCTCGTGCAGAGGCCTTGCATGCGCCGACTTTGGGAGGGACATGTCCGAGGGGCTGTTACCATCAGACAGTGCCCTTGCTCCTCCAGTGTTGTTGGATGTCAGGGGCTCGCGACGTTCTTGGCAGCCTCCTCCACTCACCCACCGCCGGCTGACCTCCTCATTCAGGAGGCCTGGGATTCGTTGGGTGACTTCTGTTGGGAGCGCCTAGGGGGTTTGCTGCCGGTCCTGCAAGAGCCATCCCCATCTGCATGTGTCTCGGCGCCTCCAGTCTAACCGCGTCTGTTCGGGGAGCCTCGCCGCCGCGTCGTCGCCATCTTTGAGCGCCTTTGTCGCTAGGCCGCGCATCCCCACTCTTCTCCCGACTGTGCGCGGATCGCTGGCCTTACTTCTCCACTTCCAGCTGCTTCTCTGCAGGACGGTTATTGACGCTAAGCTCGCCGAGGAGTACACGTTCGCCTCTGCTTTCCCGCGGCATCAGACCCACCGCACCCGCAGACAGCACTCCCGCCGGCGCTGCTCTCGTTCCGACTCTGACGTCCTACTCGAGCGTTGCATTCGTTCTGAGGGCGGCGACTAGGCCGGCCTTGCGGAGGCGGCAGCTGCGGAGGCCCGCCCAGCTCTCTGGGCTTCCCTCACTCCACGCCGCCTCACCAGACGTTTGGCAGCAGACGCGGAGGTGGAGGCAGCGGAACGGCGCCAGCATGCGGTCACCCTCGTCCATGTAGGGAATCCGGCCAGGGCCATGCACTTGTTCGAGGCCCATCCCTCAGCGACAGGCACGCAGGACGCGTTACGGGCCTTGCAGCAGCGCCACCCCCCATCCACCCTTCTGCCACCAGAGTGGGTGCAGTCCTACGCCCCGCCGCCCGCAGCACCCGGGGAGGAGTTCACTACCGATCTGCTCCTTCAGGCCCTCAGGGAGGGCCCTAGAGGATCAGCAGCGGGTCCAGAGGGGCTTACGACGGACATGCTCTGTGATTTGTCCTCGACACAGCCATGGGGCCCGAGGCGTTGCTCGATGTTCTTGTTGTCATTCTCGCCGGCCAGCTGCCGACCACCGTGGCCCTCCTCGGTCGCAGTCACCTTATCCCTCTTTTGAAGGGAGCCATGGAGGAGGACGGGGTACGGCAGATCGCGACCGGAGAGGCTCTGCTCCGCCTGGCGGCGCAGGTGTTCCTAGCTCGCAACAAGGACAGTATTGCGGCAACTTTGCGACCACTGCAGTTTGGAGTCGGCGTCTCGGAGGGGGCAGCCCTACTGGTCAGGGGCGTCCGGTCTGTCTTGCAGGTGCATTCATCCCACTGGCTGCTCCGTCTGGACATCCGGAATGCCTTCAAATGAAGTGGAGCATGGGGCAGTCTTCGAAGCCGTCTATCACCAGGGCTTCGGCTCTTGGATCCCATTCCTTCGCCAGTTCTACCTAACCCCTACTCAGCTGCTCTTCTTCGGTGCTCGCACCCCCATGGTCCTAGAGAGCAAGCGCGGCGTCAGGCAGGGCGATCCTATGGGCCCAGTTCTCTTCGACTTGGCGTTGCTTCCCATCCTGGAGGTCGGCTCGCAGGCCTTTCGCTACTCCTCTGGGGCGGCGAGCGGCTATATGGGTGCCTTCCAGGATGACAGCACGATTGTTGTAGCCCCTCCTCCACTGGAACAGTGCTACGAGGCGGTCGTAACGGCAGCAGCTCGACAGAGTCTCCGCGTCCAGCAACAGATGTGCCTCCTCTGGCAGCACTTTCAAGACGCCATCCCCCCTTCTCTCATTGGTATCCGCGCGTCGTCAGAGGGGGTCGTTCTCCTCGGCTGCCCGATCGGCACCCCAGCATTTGAGGCCAGCTGGTAGCAGGGGTGGCTCCCGGAGTTGCCGTTCTTGCCGGACACGCAGGCGACCATGACATTGCTGCGACTCTGCGTCATCCCGAGGGTCGACTTCTGGATTCAGGCACTCCCTCCTACTCCGGCTTCGCTCGACACCCTAGACCGTTTCAACGAGGCAATATGGATGGCGGTCCTGGGCATTCTGGAGCACAGTCCAGCCCCGCAACAGACCCTGGTGAGGGATTTCCAGGTCCTAGCCAGGCGACAGTCGCAGCTCCGCTCCCGTGACAGCGGCTGTGCTTTGTTTGGCGCACGCTCTTGGGCTCCCCTGGCATACGTTGCGGCATCAGCGAGTCTCATGCAGGATCTTTTGGTGCTTTTTGTCTGTCTCCTCCCTGCTCTCTCTACTCCATCCCTCCTCTGCCCTCTTTGGAACGCGGCGGTTGCCCTTCTTCCGTCCATGGTGCAGGCTCGCTTGCCCATCTTGTCGGAGGTACAGATGGGAGCCCCCTATGGCATCTACCAGCAGCTCACCTCCGACCTCTTCCACAACCTCCTCGTGTCCTGGATTCAGGATGTCGGTGACGCGGCGATTCCCCTGAAGCAGCAGAGCTTCCCCCACCATGCCTTGGAGTGCCAGCGCCTGCTGGTCCGCCGGTGTTGGGCGGTCGGCTCTCGGGGCGCAGCACTCTGGCTTCAGGCCTCCCCNCTGGATTCAGGATGTCGGTGACGCGGCGATTCCCCTGCAGCAGCAGAGCCTCCCCCACCATGCCTTGGAGTGCCAGCGCCTGCTGGTCCGCCGGTGTTGGGCGGTCGGCTCTCGGGGCGCAGCACTCTGGCTTCAGGCCTCCCCAACCGGCCCCCGCGGCCGTGTCCACCTCTCCTCGGCGGACTTCTGCCTGCACGCGCAGCTCTGGCTCGGTCTCCCCCTGGGCTACCTGGAGCTCTGCAAGGTCAATGGCCTCACTCCTGCCTCGCTGACTCGTCAGCGTGGGTCCAGATTCATCACGGAGGTCCACCACGCCATACGTGACGAGTTGGCCTGCATCTGCCGTGAGCACACCCTTCCGACGCGCGTCGAGCCGGGCAGCCTCCTCCCGACAGCCGCCGCGACCCTCCGACCAGAGCTCATCCTGGAGGACCAGGAGCACGGAGCCATGTGCGGCATCGTCGTCACGACGAAGGATGCCCAGGGGGCGACTGCTACTTCGGAGGGCCGGGCTCTCCGGCATGCAGACGAGGCCAAGCGGGCGAAGAACCACCCGGCGCTAGTCCAATTGCCCGGGATGGATCCTCCATCCGCTTGCCTGGGAGACGCTTGGCGGCTTGGGGCCAGCAGCGTGGGACGTTCTGCGCCGCCTCTCGCAGCTTTGCTTGCAGCAGGGGCATCAAGGGGCGTCCCCAGAGGACATGGAGGCCTGGGCGAGCTGGTCGGTGGCCTTCCTCGCCCAGCGCCTCTCCCTCGCATGTGCCCGCAGGCAGTGCACTGTCATCCGCCGCGCGTGCGTGGCCCACGGCCGGCCGGATGTGGAGCTCTGGCACGACTTGCAGCAGCGCCCGCCAGTTCCATGGCTCCAGGACCCGGTGGCTCTTTCCGACCTCTGCTACGTGGAGCCGGTGGACGCCCGAGTGTAGCGGTTCTGGCCACAGGGCCTTGCTCGTAAACCCTGTTGTTGCTGTTCTGTGGATGTAGTATGTACCATATCTTGTTTGCAGTGGCGCGCAGGACATTGGCATCCTCCCCACCATGTGCCAAAAGACATTTTCCTGGACAACAAGAAAAAACGAAAGAACAACCCATCACACAACGAAGAAACCAGCACACGACAAATCAAACCATCACACGACGAAACAACCCATCACACCACAGAGTAAACCATCACACGACAGAACAAACCATCACACGACAAAATAAACCATCACATGGCAAAAGAACAGAAAGCATCGTCCACCTTGGCAACAGCTGCCACCATAGGTTGTATTTTTCTAAAACACAACTTGGCAACAGCTGCCGCCACGCACACTGCTCGCTGCCTGCTGCTTTGCTGTCTCCCAGCATTGGTGTCAGCAACAGAGCTGGCACTCACCATTTGGTTTGAAAATGTTTGCGTGTGGGGGGTGGGGGTTGGGAGAGGAGGGAGATATCCCAGTCTGCTCCCCGTCTCCATATTATGCAACCTTACTTGAGTTCTTCTCTCCATTTCCCTGGGAAGGAACCAGTGACGACAATCCTAGCTTGTTCTTTCTCATCTCCTCCTCCATCATCCGTCGACAGGAACCAGTGACGACAATCTCGGAGGAGGCTGCGGTGGCGCTTGTGAAAGACATTTTCGCGTCGGCAGCAGAGCGCGACATTCACACCGTGCGTGGTTTGGACTTGCGGTTGGCTGGCTGAGTGTTGTGCAAGGAGGAAGATAAAGAATATTGTTTATGTGGCTGCTTCGTCTTGCATCCGTCCATGCATGGTTCGTCTTGCATCCCTCCATGCATGGTTCGTCTTGCATCCCTCCATGCATGGTTCGTCTTGCATCCCTCCATCTCTCTATCTCTGTTCCACTGCAGTCCCATACCTGGCTGCGTTTTCAATCTTTCTGTCCCCTTCCCATTCTTCTTCCCGTTGTCCTTCTGCTGGGCCAAAAAAATGACCAATGGCGGTCTCAACTCCCGTGTTTGTCTCTATGTCTGCTCTCTTTCAGGGAGATGCGGTGGAAGTCGTCATCATCAACGCGAGCGGCATTCGGCGTGAAATCATCGAGCTGCGCCGCGACTGATCACACTATTCTAGACACTCTGTGGAGCTTTCAGAAAGAGAAAAGACTCGGGGACAACTTGAGCTACACCGGGGAAATTGCATGCGGAAGAGAAGTGTTGAAGAGCGAAAATGAGAATGTTCCAGAGAAAATGAAAGTGGAGTGCTTTTGTTGCTTGGTGCAAAGCCCTTTTCAAAGGGCATGTTGTAAAGGAGAGGGGGTGGCAGAGGGGCTCTCCCCTACGCTTGATGGTGGGTGTGTGTTAGTGTTCTTTGTGCAGCTTTGTTGTGGAACCCATTGTACGAAGGCAGGGAGCACTTCTTGCATCGGATGGCTATGTAGCAAGTGTTGGTGCTCTAGGAGCGTACAACAATCCACGCGATCAAGAGGCTACACATTTGGCAACTCCGGGTGTTGTGCACCTCTCTCTGGAGAGTCTTAAGTGGTTGTGTCTGCGAGGTGTGCTTGCGAGTTCGTGTTCTCTGTCAGAACACAAGATGTGCCTTGTTTCACAACTTCCCACTATATGCCATAGAAAACTGCAGGTTTGATTTTTTCTTGAACGCTTTACAAAATGTTTCGAAAAAATTAAACCTCCGCCGTTTAATTTTTTCGAAACGCAGTGCCAAAAATGGCATCCTCGGGTCCGGCCCCGGACCCGCCACAAGATCTTAGAGCAATCTCAGCATGAGATTGCTGTGGAGCTGTTCGGCCGGATGACCCCCACGCAGATCGACAACCGGATCACGAACAGAGGTATTCACAATTTTTCCTCCCGCCCCTTTTCCCACGACGAACTTTCTCTCCTTGGTTTGGGTCTGAACTTTGTCTTCAAGCCGAAGCCCTGTCTCCTCTCAGAAATCCTCCCTAGCCTCGAAGATATTTTCAGAAAAATTCGGCTGACATGGCTTTTCCGAGAGAACACCAACACCGAAGTGCCAAAATTCAATATCCCTAACCCTACTTGGATGTCGCCTCCGGCGCCAAGAGAGCTAGAGGATGAGATGATACGCTTCACGGATGACGTGACCACGATGTACAAATCCACCACACCTCCAAGGAGAAGATCCCTGCCCAAGAATCTTCGGTCTGCCCTCAACAGTCTAAAAGATGACAGCTCCATTGTCATCAAAGCGGCGGACAAGAATCTTGGGATTGTGGTGCTAGATAGGGAGAGGTACATCAGTGACTGTCTATTCCACCTCAACAACGCGACGACATACCTCAGGCTTGGCTTCAACCTGAAAAGCATCATCGGTGATCTCATGGCCATCAAGGAGCTCTTCAAAAGCTCCAGCCTGGTCCCCTTCTCAATCTGGGACTTCTTCCTCCAGAAACCAGAAAAAGGATGGAGGCCAGCCGCCTTCTACACCATCTTGAAGGTGCACAAGAACCCCCCGGTGGGACGGCCCATCGCCGCCTCAATTGATTGGATCACCACCAATGCCTCCAAGTGGCTGGACTCTGAGCTCCAGCCGGTTGTCCAGAAACAGCCGACTTTTCTCAAGGACAGCCTCAGCCTTTTACTTGAGTTGGACGAGCTGCACCTACCTCAAGACGTCACCCTGGCAACCTATGACTTCGTCTCCCTATACCCCAGCATCCCTATCGTCAAAGCCCTCAACTACATCGAGGAACTCCTCTTTCAAGCACATCACCCGCGCACCCCCATCATCATCCGGCTGCTGTCCTGGGTAATGCGCAACTATTATGTGGTGTTTATGGGTAATGTCTTCAAACAAGTGAAAGGGACAGCCATGGGCACCCCTGTAGCCCTAGCTTTTGTGGTCCTGTTTATGAGCTACTTGGACCTTCAACTGCAACGACAAACAGGGGTCCAAGCACTCCTCCACCGCAGATACATAGACGATGGATTCATCATCTGGAAGGGAGATCAAAACAGCCTCCTCTGCTACCTCTCCTCCTTCAACCAGTTGGACGACAACATCAAAATGACTTGAGAAATCTCACCTCAGCTACTTTCCTCGATCTGAAGCTCTACAAGGGTGACAGGTTCAGGTCTCATGGTTTGCTGGATGTTAACACATTCCAGAAACCAATGAACACATACCTTTACCTACCCTTCAGCAGCTACCACCCACGGAGCTGCTTAAGAGCCTTCATCTCTGCGGAACTTCAGAGGTATCTTCTCAGAACCTCTTCCGCCACGGAGTTCACAAAAATCAAGAGCCTTTTCTTCACACGGCTCCGAGCACGTGGCTACCCCTACAAGTTCCTACTCCCCCTCTTGGAACAAGTCCAACATGCGCAACGGCCAACCAAGGGTGACAGCCACCAAACTTTGCCTAAGGGCAGGCTCCGAACCACTCGGCAGCAGGCCCCTTGTGTTGAAAGCTACTCTGAACCCACGAACAGAGGGCCTTCACTTGGGGTTTTTTCTTAAACGCTTTGCAAAGCGTTTAGAAAAAATTAAACCTGCAGTGTTCTCCTCCCGAGTGATTTTGGCGTGGAGACTTCCACGAAAAATGCGCACTTTTCTGGTCAGATCCAGGCTCAAGCCCCGGCCGATAATAAGAAAAGGCGGTGGCTCCACCTCGGAACCCCCTCGCTACTGTGATTGCTTCAAGCGTGCGCAGCAAAAAAAATGAGCTGGCTGACAGCCAGCCGTCCGAAGTGGCCTCGATTGGATCCCTAGGTTCTGTCCAGAATCCACCTACCTGCGATGTTTTGCTATATACGTAGCTCCATGCACTCATGCTCCTCAGAGCACTGAAGAAGGCCACCCGGCCGAAACCGGTATGCTCAACCGGACCGATTCCTGGAACTCGTTGCACTACATCGCTCTCAAAATCTCTCTCACCTCTCTAACATTTTTTCTGACTAATCTGTCCAGTTTTTTGCCGCTCTGAGATGCCTACACCAGTGATTTCAAGATGTGCCTAGTTTCACAACTTCCCACTATATGCCATAGAAAACTATCCCTTGGACGCTCAGCACACACCTACTTTAGTTGCTTCCTAGTTGGATTAGTTTGACGAGTCATAGAGGCTTGCACCCGGGACACCTGGTGGTGTATGGACACTTGTTGCATGTGGTTGCGGAACCGTGTTTCGAACGATCCCGATGCTCGCCACATCATGCCTTCCAAGCAATGGCATGGGCAATGCTCCGACCTCCACTTCCCTAGTGTAGTGAACATCGTCTTTGTCAAGCGCCCTGTGGCAAGCATGATGGCAAGCCCTTTGGCAGTTGTCTCTATCTTTTCTATGGATGTCACCCATGTTGTGGGATCCACACTGTTGTCGCATTGAATAGAGAGAGGGCACCCTCCTCTTTGAAGATGGTTGTATTCGTCCTCTTTCTTCTCCCTTCTCTCGCTCAATCAGCTTCGGAGACGTTCTTCGCAAGCCTCATCCTGTGATCGGGACACCGCGTTGGTAGCCTTGTCACCTCCCATTGAGTAATCAACGTCCTTGTGTGGTCCCCTAGATGATAGTTTGTGTCATTGTTGCCCGCATCCCCTGCGTCATCCTCGCACCCATTGTCCCAGTCCGTCATCTTCGTCATTTGAGTGGTCGTCTTGTGCTCCATCAATCCCATCATTTTGTCCGATTTCAAAGAATGAGAAAGCCCTTGCTGCGACAGTCTTTGCGTGATACGACATTGTGAGGGATGTTCTGTGGCAGACGGTGCTATGAAAATGGAGAGACGAAACAGAATCGACGAAAAAAGTGAGAACGAGATATGCAAAATGAGCGAGCGGGAGAAGATGCCCATGTTGTGATTTGTGACGTTCCTGTAAACATGTACAGTTTACTGTGACCACTAAATCGTGTCCATAATCGTGCACATCCCTGATGCGGACCCTATTAGTACCGGTGCAACATCTGGAGGTGGACTACCAGCTTCTAAAGTTCTGGACGCTGCTCCAGACCTCCTACAGTTTTTCTGCAACATGTAGGAGTTTATCGGTGGACTGGCCATGGGCCCGGTTTGCATGATTTTGCATTGGGTGTCCACCGTTTGATGCCAGATGCATGCATGTGACCTGTTCGTAGCGTCCGGCTTGTGATTCTGCACATCTAGGTTCAGATGGCGTAGCATTCTCACATGTCTGCGTAGAGTTACAACCAGAACAGTGGCTTTCGGCCGGTTTTAAGACAGATCGTGTGTTGCAGCGTGCGACAACCGCTGTGCCCCGCGGCAGGTACTCATGCCATGGACCTGTCATATGTCATTTCTCTCTGCAAATGCTATTGAAGCATTCTGACACTTTGCCTTGTGTCTCCTAGCGAGACCCTTGTCGTTGTGCACGCGACTTGTGACTGTCGTCACCGTCTGACCAGGCATTGACGCCTAGTCCATGGCTGTGTCGCTAGAAAGCTTCTGTGCATCTTCTCTTAGTATCAGAGTGGTGAGATGTTTCTCGTCAAGCTGCGCAGCAGAGACGCAGTAGACCAGCAACAGTGAGCGTCACCGTTGTTGCCGATGCACAGGGACCTGCCGACGACACCCAACTGCCGGCAACGTCACTCACCTGAGAGTGCATTAGCAGCAGCCGCCAGCAGCACCAGGTGACACCTGCAGCAGGCGGCAGCCGCTAGCAGCTGCTGGCATTGGCGCCAACAGCGGCGACAACAGGCCACATCCGCGGTAGGCGGCGGTTGGTAGCAGCAGCAGCAGCCCTCGCAGCAGCAACGCGCAGCACCAACAGCAGTACGCAGTAGGAGCAGCACGCAACAGCGCTACGCAGCAGCGACGGCAACAACAGACAGCAGTAGCGTGTAGCAGCAGCAGCATTGAGTAGCAGCAACAGTAGTGTACAGTAGTAGTAGCAGCGTAGAAGAACAGCAACCCAGCAGCAGCACGCGGCGGCAGCAGCGCGCAGCAGCCGCTACGCGCAACAGTTGCAACAGCAGCATGCAGCCACGCTGTAGCACAGTAGCAGTGCGTAGCTGTTGCCACAGCTGCGCAAGCAGCCGTGCGGCTGCTCCTATGGATGCCGGGGGCAGTAGCAACAGCCGCCGAGCGGAAGTTGTTGCAGAGCCTCCGCGTAGCTTCTGCGCGGCTGCTGCGGAGCAGCCGCCCCCAATGCAACGAGGCAACAACCACGAGTCTTATAAAGAAAAGGACAAGGGAGCTGACATCAGCAACTTTTCTTGCTGACGTCATCAGGTCATGCTGACGTCAGCAACCACCTACTGACGTTAGCACTTTCCTTAGCCAATTCTTTGGTCGGAGAGTCAAACGTTGCCAGTGTTTTAACTCCTTGAGAAATGCTCACGCATCCGTAATCCGACCAAGTTGACATCTTAGCCCATAATGAGCGGTGACATGGCTCCGTCCGGTGATAAGGGAAAGAGGATACTAGATCCCTCTTCTTCCTCCTCGAGAGTCTTGAGCCCACGCTCACGCGCTATTGAGGACGTAGAGCCAACAAGACGAGATGCGTCGCCTACAACGAGAGCAGACAGACGCCATCCGTACACTCATTGAGCTTCTTCGGGGACAGTTCACGGCCCCACGGCAGACCTCAGAGGGAGCTGTCGGTGTCGCACCCTCTACACAGCAGTTAGCTCCAACACCGGAGACAGGAGCTGGATGCGATCCGCCACCTCTTGATCCTTGGGATGAGGATCCAGATATGCCAGGCATGGAGGGCGACTTCTCCAAGCATGAGATTCGTGTGCTTCATGAGCGTCTCCGCCAGCTCTAGACGAGCTCTTGGCCCCCCCACACATCTCGTTTTTCTCGAGATTCGATCGTCGCCTGACCTCCACCCCAATGAATTCCCCCTTCCCGGTGTCTTCTCCAACCCTCGTCCTTCTCAGCCTGTGGTTGCTCTCCCTACGGAGCGGCAACCCAAGGACTTCGAGACACCGCCCCCAGGGTATATCAGTGAGGATGGTTTTGACGGTTAGGAGAGCCTTTTCTATGTTTGGGCCACTTCAGAGGGAGTGTGGCCCTACTACCACAGTTAGTATCAGACTACGGACCAAGCACAGGTGCTGACAGCGGCTAGGGCAATGCGCAGACTTCTTTACGCCATGACGTGCGAGACCGTCGTCGACTTCCGCTTGTTCCTTGGTGAGGCCGGCACAGGCACCGGCGCTGATCCACGCAAGGGCTGGGACCTGGCATTATCCCTGCTTACTGCAGAGACGCACGCCACCCGCAGGGGAGAGCATAGAGGAGAGCTATAGGAAACATCAAGGCCCGTTCATGAAGACATTGTACAAATTGATCGACTAGAAGAGATCACGTTCAAAACATTTTAGAAAAAAATATTGGATTCATTCCCAATTTCTACCTTCAATATGAACGAGTTTTTCCAGATATGTTGTTAGAGGCCCGTGGGAAGGTGGTGAGACACTTCAGTGTTCGGGGGAGGAATGGTTGTGTCCATTGTTCTTGCCAAATGAGGTGGATAGAAATATTTTGGATGAAAGAAAAAGCATGTTTGAGGGAAGTTATTCAACAAGAATAAGCATTATATCAACATGGTCAAAGGAATGTTACAAAAGAACTGACAATAGATAAACTTCTACTTCGTCATTTTAGCTTTTTTCATCTTTGAAAAGCTAATGACCAGTGAATTCGTTCAGCTTGCTCTTTGTTTCATTTTTTTCTTCTATTCTGATTCTTTCATACCGAGTGGCGAATGGTCTCAGGAATTCAATGAACACGCGTCTTTTCATGAGCAAGGGTACACTTGCCTCATATAGCATAGTGCCTCTTGCATTCGACTAAAATAATTATTTTGCCTCGTCCACCCGGGCACTAAAATAATTCTAGATCTTTGGATGAAACACTCTCAAAGTTATGAAGTCCGCGCTCTGGTACGCATTATTCCGCGGACGATTCACCCCATCTTACGAGTCGAATTGGTGTGACAACTTCTCTGACACTCACTTCGATTGGCGATCTATTAGAGCAAAACATTACTTTCTCCCCCTAGACCTTCGCCCCAAAGATATTCAGACCAAGATACTCTTTCGCTCTCTGCCAGTCGCCAATCGCACCTGATACTGCCACAATGGAACGAGTGCATGCCCTTTCTGTGGGGAAGATGAAACAGTAGAACACTGTTTCCTCCTCTGCCGGCGACTACACCCACTCCGACAACGCACGGAGACCTTCTTCAGGAGTCTTTTCCCCAATATTCCCCTCACGACCCCAGAACTACTCTTGGGACCCCTAAAACCCAGAGTTTCAATGCTGCCTGGTTCATCTTCCGCGCTACATTGTTCCACCTCATATGGCAAGAACGCTGGGCTGACCCGACCTCCTCTCCCTCGGCCAAGATCATCGCCACCTTTGTAACAGCTTTTCAAAGACATATATGGCTTGTGTGTACCTTACTCTCCCGTCAGAACTCAAAGCGTACACGCGCAAAACTCAAAGCCATCGAAGATGACTTTGCCTCAGCCCTAATCTCTAACTTCCTACTCAACAAGAAAGACTGCCGGATATCCCTAAGCTCCCGCTTCACCCTGTGGTGGAAACACCCCGACCTCTACCCTCCGCCATAACCTACAAACCTGGGGGGCCGGGTTCAACTCCCGGGCTTTTTGGTGCTGAGGTAGCCCCCCCGCCTCAGTCGGTTACGACCAGGGGTAAAAAAAAAAAAAAAAATGAAAAAAAAAAACCATTATTCCGCGGACGGGCTCATGCCCGGCCGCTTGGATTTGAGGACGCGTGTAGTGGAAGAATCCACGTCGTCCTGTGTAATTCTTGGAGGGTTGCGCGCAAACGGTGGCAGACTGCAAGCATCGGATCGCCGTCCGATGCTCGCAGTCGCACCCCAAGGAGCTGCGAAGCGTGGAAAGTGCACGTCGTTCCTTGCACGGCTCGAACTTAAAGTTTGAACATCTGAAGTTAGAGGTACAGACCTGGGTCCTAAACAGGCAGTTCGACCATTAACCAGCACCAAAATAAATGAAATGCCCATGGACGAATCAGTGCAGAAATGTAGCGGATTCGACGGAATCCTTGGCCGACTAGGCCAAAACCGTGGTGCTTGAGGGTCTCCGACCCTCAAGCCATCCCGTCTCACCGCCCACAGTCCCAGGTGACCCCGCTCGAGCCACGTGGCTCCGTTGACCAGTCGGCATGGCACTGCCACGCTACACTCTCTCCCGCTAGGAGTGAGAGCCGCCTCAGCATCTCCGGTAATCCCGACGTGGGATTCGAGCCTTGGAGCTCTGATACCAATGTAACGGATTCGACGGAATCCTTGGCCGACTAGGCCAAACCCGCGGTGCTTGAGGGTCTCCGACCCTCAAGCCATCCCGTCTCACCGCCCACAGTCCCAGGTGACCCGCTCGAGCCACGTGGCTCCTTCGGCCGATCGGCGTGGCATTGCCACGCTACAAGAAATTACCATGCCCAAAATTATAGTCCAATATAACTGTCACTTCATTTTGTTCTAGAAAATAGGCGAATACAAAAGACACTACGGTACATGTGGAGTGCAAAATAAAACTAATGTTGGCACCTGTCACATTCCAATTTGCAACACTTGGAGAGCTTTTGGGCTGGAAACCTAGGCATAAGCTTTGGAATGTGACAAATTTGTCACCAAGCAAAGTCAACGATACGAAAATGAGGGTGTGCTTCAACTCAATCCAATGGGCAGAATATTCTTGGTCAAAATAAGGAACAAGCACAATGAAATGAAGCCCATAATTATTTTGAACAAACAAACTAGCTTTCAAACCATTATGGCAATATCTGAAATTCAACTGACTGAAACCATTCGTTGATTTTTAATTAGCATAGACAATGAAGTCTATTTGGTGAGATACCATACAAATGCAGGTTGTGATGCTCATGCTCAACATTCCACACAAGAGAATGCACGTACCCATGAATGGATTGGTTCACCCAACGACGGTGAAAGAACCATCAAACCGGCCCTGTTTCCATCCACAATCATGACAGAAAGTAGGAAATGGCATGTGGACATGACACGTCAAGTGACTCTGACATGAAAGTTTCACTCTTGTATTTTTTATCAAGTGGTTGTAACAAAAGTTGGACACTTTTTTATTTTGTGATATGCATGAGTATGTGTGAGATTTGTTTTTCTATGTGGGGACATGCAAAACTTTGTGTCGTAGATTGGTGTGCACTTATTTTTCATTTGAAAATGGATACGAATGACTTCCGCTCCATAAGTCTTCCAACATGAATTCACAAAGCAGCAGGGTACATTGGAGACATAAGATGAATGGGTGCAGTCGTAAAAAGAGGAGGGAATGTTCAATGAAGTGTAAGGAGGTAAGATTTCTAGGTGGAGCCGTTGGCCTGGTACTACTACTTGAGGTGCTGTCATGCTGAGTAGGCAAGTTCGGTCATGTCTTTGTACATGCAGAGAGCTTGTGGGATGCATTGTACCACACTGTTGAGGAGGAAATAGTATTCCATGAAACTACAGTAGTTGAACCGTTTGAAGAAATCTAGTGGGCTTTCGGGGGTTGGGGGTCTATTTGACTTGTTGAAAAACTGCCATAGCTTGTGTGGACGGGTTGCCTCTTCAAAATTGAATGCCTAGTGCGAGAACTATTCACCACTAATCTTCTTTGTGCTAATTTTGTCTGCTTGCAGGGTGTTGGAGATGGCTCTTATGCTCACCAGGTCTGGAGAATAGGGAACCGGAGGCAAGAGTTGTACTCCTTTGGCAGGTGCAAACGGGTTGGTTGCTGTAGGCTGAGTTGGTTAAGGTTGGGCTGATGCAGGATGAACTACTACAGGATGAGCCGCTGGAACCGGATTGGGATTTGGTAGAGCTGTTATTTCTGTGTACTCTTGCATCAGGTTATTGATGCGAGTCTGAGACTCTTCATGTAGCTGAGAGACAATCTGTTGTAGTTGTTTCCTTGTTGCAGTTAGGTTCTCTTTTGCTTGTTGACATCGCAGGCTCTCTTGCTGTTTGCGCACGTCTGCTTCCTTCATCCAACGGCTGAACTCATTCTAAAATTGGGTAGTGTGAGCCTCAAACTCTAGGTGCAGTGGTTCCAATTGCTTTGCATACTCTATGGCGAGTGTAGAGAATTCTGCATGCTGTTGCTCTTGATCATGTTGCATTCCTTGCATGAATGCCTGCTTCTTTAGGCGTTAGAAGTCCTCCAATTCATCCACGGTGATCTTATGTCTGCTATTGTTGGTCACAGGCCGCCACCCTGCTCTGACACCATGTGCTCCAAAAGCACACTTGGACACAATATTTAGTACTAACAGTTTGTTTGCACATACTCATGTACATACATCACACGTGGAGAAGTAGGTTCAGGGATCCAAATCCACACAGCTGACTCGCACTAAGTGTGGAAACTAGACGTGCCGGAGTAATAGGTTTTGTAGCTATACAAGTTGAGTAGCGCACCAAGTGTTGGAGACATGACTTGGATGTAGTTAAATCATAGGGCGTCTGCATTGGATGTCTTCTCACTAAGAAAATTCAGTGATGGTGTGTGTTGTACAGTGTAGAAGGTCCAATTTCTAGAGCCAACACTTGGAGAGCTGGACGCAAGGGTTTGGAGTGAACTTGAATTGNAGCTGAAGGGTCACTCAAAGCTGAAGGATCAGAAGCAGTCAGTGAGTGGAATTCTTCTCTTGTGAGGACACAAACTTGAAACCTCAGAAAGAAACCTTGTTGGATATTTTTAAGGCCTTTTCAAGGAAACCCTGGTCACTGAGATTGGTAAATCTTAACAACATAGAGTACATTTACTTCAGTACAAACATGACTGAAGTCCCTTTGGGGAAGTAACTCTGAACAACATATTTTCTTAGCCTCTGTCCTCCATTTCCTCAACATGCAAACGCATAGTCTATGAAACATGAGGCACACTTCCTCTTTCCTACATGTTGGATCCCTTATTCCTTATCTTTTATGGCTCACTACCTTCATTATCATCCAAAACCTCACTAGCCTCCTATCCTCCATGGTTTCCTATCATCTCCATTCCTTAAATGAACAACACCATGTGATTTTAGTCATACCTTCCCTCAAGTCTAACCCTCATCCATTAGCCCAATCCTATATGTCTCCTAAAAGCTTCTCACCTTTGCATTTGTAACAAAGAACAATTTTGTTGGCAGTCTCCTTGCCAGACCAGAAGTGCTTTTATACCTAGCCCACCTTTTCTCTACCCTCACGCTCAAGAACTATTTAGGCCATCTTGAGCGGAACTCGCCTCTTCAATCTTATGAAGTGAATCGGTAAGAAAAAAAAAAACAATTGAAAACCAACCACTAGTCCTTTTATTTCCATCGAATCGCCAGCATCCCTTTAAACTATCATGCAAACAATATCATGACATCAATGATGTGCCACTCTTTCCCTGTCCAGCGTATCATGTTCATAATTGCTACTTAGTACATCCCTTTTACGTTCTACCAACAAGATGGGGGTGTTTCTGGCAACTTCACCAAATAGCGAGTCCAGAAAAATCCTCGAAGTCGCTCTTGATGCCGTCAAGGAATTTGTAGCTGGCGGGGCGGATCGTGCAATCCACCCTGGAAAAACAGTTGTGGATCCAGCGGCCGCGAGCGACCGCTCGCCAACTCCCTTGCCCACAATCGACAGCCTCGGTTGACCGGCGGGTGACTTACAACCACCAGGTGACTTGCAACCGGTCGCTTCATCGCTCGACCATCACGCAACCCCCCTCGCAGTTTCCAAGGAAACTTTGAACTTCACAGTTCCAACAGATACTACAAGGATCATAATATCTGCTCGAACTGCGAAGCAAGAGGGGAAGGGAGGACCTGCTTTCTCACCCCCTCTTGCTTCACAGCTTCCAGCACAGCTACGAACACCAGCATGAACCACGCAGCTTCCCACTTTGGGCACAAACTATGCTTCATCTTCTGTCACAACAACAAAAATACCCTCCTCCTCCAGAATCAACACCTTTTATGCCAAAGATCCACACAACCCCGATTCCACCTCTTCTAGAGCATTCGTCGAGTAGGACAGTCCTCCACCATGTCCGATCAAGGCGTTTTGGAGCTCCTCATACTCCTGTTCTACCTACCAAATGTCCTCATCTCCTCCATCCCACCGTCCTACAACCACTTCAACAACATCTTCGTCCCCGCCAGAAAAAAAACTTCCATTCCTCCGCCTCTGACTTTCTCAACCCTCTTTGACTAAGGTGGAGTGCCAATAATTACCAGTCTCAGCAGCCGGGCTCTCCTTGAAAAGGCCTAAAAGAATCCTAAACGGATTTTTTTCTGAGGTTTCAACTTCATGTTTACACGAGAGAAGAATTCCAATCACTGGCAACTTGTGACTCTTCAGCTGCCAGTAACCCTTTAGCTACTTGGTGATCCTTAAGATGGTATGGTGACCCTTCATCTTTCCAGTCACCCTTCAGCTGGCCTGGAGGGTTATGCAACCACCAAGGTGGTTATGCAATCACCTAGGTGGTTATGCAACCGCTGAGGAGGTTATGCGACTCCTTGTAACCTTCCAGCGAGGAGCATCCATGGAGGAGCCTACCTCAGGACTAATGAACGGACGAACCAGTCACTGAGTCAGATATGCCTTCAGTTGTCAACACAAGCAGCTGATTATCAGGCACTTCAATTTCACTCTAAGCTCATCCGCCTAGCTCTCCAAGTACTTCCTCTAGCACTTGGACCTTGCACAGTGTACAACACACATTTTCATAGAAGTTTCTCAATGAGAAGGCATCCTGGGTGGACGCCCTGTGGCTCAGCTACATCCAATTCCTGTCTCCAGCACTTAGTGCGCTGCTTAACTTGTANTTTTCCGTATGTGATGTATGTATATGAGTATGTACTAGCTAACTGTGTGTGCTAAATCTTGTGTCCATGTGTACTTTTACCCAAAATTAATCCTGTTTTCTTGAAACATGTTTCATTGTGAGCTCTTCCTAGAGGAGGGGACTTAGGTAAGCTTTCTAGAAGTCCAGAGAACATCTTTCAATCATATACAGCTGCCTTGGTGATCTTTCAATTCAAATTTAATTTTTCCTGGCATGGTTCAAACACCCTAACGCTCTTTACATTGGATACTAACCATTTTTAACATGGCTAAAACCCGTCAAGAATTTTCTTATGTCAAATTCAAAAGGTCATGGAATTCATTATCAAATAAAACATGTGGAATTTTTGCACACAAGTGTGCATCGGGGTTACATAGTGATAGGGGTAAGGCGGGTTCAAGCAACATACATGCCTTGGAAAAGAATGAACCTTGACCTGGCCCGCTTTGTCCAGGGAGACTTCGCCGACCGAGTAACGTCAGTTTTCACGATGCCCGGAATCTGTTTCGCAGAAAATCCTGGTTTCTTTTTAATATTTGTCTGTTCCGCTCCTTTTTTGGGACTGTAATTTTCTCTCACAGGAACGATCGCGCTCAGCGAGCACCTGTCTTCCGGACACAATCAAACTGGGGGCGGAAAATCCTGAAAAATAGGCGGCTGGCTTTTGGGGGACGAAGATACCCACGGTAGATGTACCCTCCTCCCGTCTAAATGTGGAAACTAATCAATGATTCTCAGTTTTGGGACCGGTCCATAACTCAGTTCAGGCTCGCTCGGAAGCGGGCGGAAAATCATTTTTCAAACGGTTGTTGAAAAATTCCGGTCTGAAAAGGATTTCACGAACGACAAGTTGATTAACGTTCTCCTCTAGTCACAGCAGCAGTGCATGCTTTGTGTGCACTTGCAGTGCGGGTAGTATGGCCAAGTCAGCCCGATGTTCGCTGGAATGGTGTCCATGCGGGGAGGCAAACAGGGGAGTTTTGAATATAGGGGGGCCAATTTCTGTCCACCCTTCTTCGGCAACGGTCGAAAATACAAGCCTGGTCTGTTGAAAAAAGGTGGAAAAGGGTTTCAATATTTAGGCGGCAGTTCGGTAACTCATATCACGGAAGAGCTCGGTCAACAGATTTTTCTACGTCAGCGCAGATTCTTGGCTACTATGTAACCCCAGAAAATTAAAATTAAGTACCACCCTTGAAGAAATCTGCCAACGTTGTTTGGGATTCTTTCTACTAATAGTTGTGTTTTTTCCAACTTGAGGATGGTTTTGCAAAACTCAGTGCCAGCGATGAGGTGCGGTGTGGCTGTTCCATCAATCGAACAGCCACACTCGCACATTTGGGTAGTTGAATGCACGAATGCAGTGATTGGACAGCCATTTGGTCAGCCAATCACTGCCACATCATGATTCACCGGGCTTGCTGGTGATGGGCTTTGCTGGTGCCGTTCAAATTGTCGAACGCAAGCAGTGAAGGCTGTTGCTCGGTCTTTAGGATCCTTCACACCGAAGCGTGATGAATTTGGGGGCACCCACGCAGGAACTCCAGA
Source organism: Penium margaritaceum (assembly GCA_023375785.1). NCBI lineage: Eukaryota > Viridiplantae > Streptophyta > Zygnematophyceae > Desmidiales > Peniaceae > Penium > Penium margaritaceum. The sequence continues at coordinate 42,317 of SZWC01006601.1, forward strand.
TTCAGTAGGTCTCACAAATCCTGGCTTTAAAGGCCTGGAGAACGTGGTTCGGATTTGAAAAAAAAGTACCAGGCGCACCTTTGTGGCTCCAGGGCAGGTAGTTCAACAGGTGTGTCAATGTGCCGGTCACAATGAAGTCTCGTTTTCTTTTCCTTTCTCCAGGTGCTCTCGGAATTTGGCAGCTCCGCAACAATGGCTAGAGCGCCAACAGTGGGTAGAGAAAAAAAAATGATAATAATGCTTGCTTGTGTCGCCGTTGTTGGCGCATAAGGACAAACTGGCTACATAAAGTTTTGCGAGTTTCCACATCATGGGCACTAGTCGGTACGAGTTGCTAGACTCTTGGAGGTGTAGTAGCTTCTAGCAACTACACGGCCACGCCAACCCCTTACCGCCAACGGCCAACAGTGCGTTTCGACGACATGGATCAACGCCTTCTGAAAACTTTCAGAAAACGTGTTATACATGTTTCAAGTGCGAACGCGCCAATGTTACTTCAGCAAGCCCTCAGTCTGAATGGATGCATTGTACCAGTGTATCCTGATTATCTGCAGAATCTTGGTGGGCCTTTCAACACGGTGCTGAGTTGTTACGGGCTGATGTGAAGGGGGCCTTTGCTGGTCACACACAACTACTTTCATCGAACTAACAAACCTGATTTGTTCCTTTCGACGATTTTCACATGTCATGGGAGGTATGGATATCGAAGTTCAGGGTGCATCATATTAACTTCAGAACCCAGTTTTGATAGTGGAATGAATTATACAAATTTCATTTTGTCAATTATCAAGCGCAGTTATGCAGTTCCATTTCTGTGTTCAATGAATTCAAAGGAACACTTGAATAACAATCATGGCATTTGTGCCAGTTTAGAGTGTGAGTGGGTATTGTTGTAATATGGACATGGGTTCAAGAACTCCAATGCTGAACACTCTATTTTTGTAATGTGTTGTGTGTGTTTTGGCATGTGTATGCTTACATGCCAGCAACATCCATTTTGGTAATTTGAATGTTTCGGCCCAAGATTATCACATGTTTTATTGTCTCAGTAGTATCAGCTAATTTCGTTACTGGTTTGCGATCAGTAGTCTGTGCCGTATCAGAAATGTGGCAGTGTCGGCAAGGAATCCAGCATCCGTGCACAACACAAGTCAAAAGGCTGCTTGTCAAGATCATGGAGCACCAGAAAAGAGAGAGTACAATTCATCGAATGTAAGGAGCAGGGAGCACTCTAACTCGTACAAGTAGGAACACATAATGATCTCAGAAGTAAAAAATCGGTTTAAAGTTATGGAAGACTTAATTAATAGGAATAAGATGTATGAATCTAAAAATCAGTGGGATATTGAACAGAAAGCAAAAGATTGAGAAGGATTGCTACATGTGAAAGCAACATGAACAAGAAAGAGATGGTGTCAAAATGTCAAGGCCAGTTGAACGAAAGCAAGGAGGACCTTCCAGACATCACCAAGCTATCCAAGTTTTAAACAAGGAGAAAACGCAAGATGAGAAGAAGAATGAGGAAGAAAAGGATACATCAGATGAAGTCGGAAAACAAGGATACATCAGATGAAGTCGGAAAACAAGGATACATCAGATGAAGTATTACTTAACATGTTAGACCAACCTCTATGCCTAAAAAAGAAGCAGCTCTTGCGACATCCAGACATTCTATACCTGAAATAAGAGCAGTAACAAACACATTACTTATGATCCCAACACTCTTAACGGCCTTAGATACTATGTAAACATTTCAATAGTCATTGTAGGAAACGTGGTAGATTTACCCATCAACGGCATCGGTGACCTCAATGATCGTCCTCATAACAACATAGAAGTAACTTTCAACGATTTACGTTATGTACCTGGCATCTCTGCCAACTTCATCTCCATAAAAAAGCTGATGATGGAAGGACTACGATTCACCACAAAAGACATGTAACTCTACGGTGTCCAAATTACAAAGGAGTTAAAAACTGAAGGAGAGCTACACAGTAATGTCATGATCAAGCTTCAAGTGTAACCTCATAGTGTGCAACAACGGGTTGGGACAATTGTCATCTTGTATCCACAAAAGACAACAACACTAGAACGTTGGTATTTCCGTCTAGGTCACATGAACCACCATCAGCTTTAGCAACTTATCTTCAATGATCTCGTCAGTGGTCCCAGCATCGTCAAAGAAAATGAAGACCATCCCAGTAAACCTTGTTTCAAATCAAACCTGGCACGCCAATCCTTCACTCCTTAGAAAAAACAACATTGTAGAGAAGCTACACCTGGTCCACGTGGACAACTACGGACCTTTCTTCAAGTCTACCAATGGACACAAGTGTTTTATGGATTTTTTCAAGGACGCCACAAAGTGTAGATGGACATATCCACTTATCAGCGGCGGCACGTTTTTGCAAACCTTCCGCAAGTGGTTCTTCCAAGGTGAACAAGAATTCATGAAAAAAAGACACAAATTCTGCATTGACAAAATATTGAGAAAATCACCAGTAACAACTTTATTGCTTTACTTAATAAATACTAAATCAAAGAATCAAAATGAACACCTCACACTTTGTAGCATAATGGATTGGTTGAGCACTCTCATTACATCCTCAAAGAGATGTTCAAGTCCATGCTACTCTTGGTACAACCTCAAGATGTTTGGTGGCCAGGGGCACTTCAACAAGTGATGTGGGCTAAAAGTTGAATGGCCACAGCTAGCTTTCCAAAAATGACAACTCTGTACACATAATGGCCCAACAAGAAGCTTGACATAAAAAGCCTCATAACGTTTGGATACATAGCTCTTTACTACGTGACCAACAAATGTTGACATGAATTGGATGACTAAGCCGTGTGGGGAATCTATACATCCAAGAGGCATGGATCTTCTACAACATCACAATGTGATACTGCATGAGGAAACATGACAATGTCTTCTCCGAGATTCTCATGTACAAGACTTAGATAGAAACTAAGGCAAGGACATCAGGATAATAGCTCAGCACAAACAATTATTCTTGGAGGATATGGAGAAGGAAAACTCACCAAGATGAAGCTACAACAGCCGCATGATGAGACAGTGGAGACGGCAGAAACCATCATGATGGATGGTGACTGCC
>SZWC01006601.1:76444-112824 GCA_023375785.1 Penium margaritaceum
TTGAGACAATGAATTTCATCCTTGGCTCCTACGAAGCCGCACATGGCTCAACGACCTCGGGTCGCCTTGGATGTGTCATCATGTACATATAGCCTTGTATGTTCACACTTGAATAACAAGTACAGTTTAATCCCATTGTGCCACATGTGCTCTCCCAAAATGATCCTACACTTACGCATACACTAGGAGGTATGTGTCGATCTCCCTTCGGTCACCATTGCTGCCGGTTGGTGTTCGCACCCTCCGGTTAAGGCTAGCACACCATGCCTGGTATACACTTGGTATCAAAGCCACCCTTGGCTTAGGGACACAATCATCTACATGGCAACATCCCTTAGTCAGCAAAGATCAGCACACATCTCTTATCTTAAGCAAGTTGTGTCCAAGGCCAACATCACACTCCGGTGACAAGGCGATAACCAGAGGACCCGTTAAGGAAGAAGATGCACATGGCTTAAAGATGACTTCATCCGGAACGTTCTCCATGGTGGCAACATTTAACGTCCAAGGTGAAAGTAATAGCAGCCGTACTATTGTATGAGTTGCTCACCGCCATGCAGGCTAAGATGGACCTGTTGGAGAATAAAAAAATGTACCTCAATCAAGAGCTCATGAAGCGTCCAACGACAACACCAATGGCAGTTGCCACCGCACCTAGAGCTACGATGGGCGTCCGAAGCCTGCCTAAGCCAGAGTCGTTGGACCCATCAAGAAAGGATGGGCCAGCTCCATACGCTTGGATACTTGGACTAGAGTCTTACTTTACTGCTACCGAGGTAGATGCATCAAGGTATGAAGCGCGCCGTAACTATGCCGTGACCCTGTTACAAGGGGNATTGTTGCCAACTATGGCTTTGACTCCCATGCATTGTGCTTCCACTATAACAATGGCCTCAAGAATGACGCCCGCGTTGTGACAGCGATGCACAACCTCAATGAAAACCTGCCAGGAATGATCGTAGAGCAGAGTCGTATGACTCACACGTACAACGGGCTCATACCAACAGCCACAAATCTTTTGATGGTTGTTATGGCAAGAGGACCGAGAGAAATGACATGCCCATGGAGATCAGGGTATTGCAATACCGCAAGTGCTACAACTGTGGTAAGCCTGGCCATGTTACGTGTGATTATCAGACTCCAAAGAAGGACGACGGCAAGGGTTAGTAGCAAGGAAATGTGAAAAAATCCATAAAGGAGGCAGAGAAAGCAACAAAGGAGTCGAGAAACAAGGAGAGCCAGGAGTAGATGGCATTACTCCTGGCTCCTGTCAGTCCAAACCGCCAGTTGACCATCCACCCGAATGCCTTGCGACAAATAAGGAGGTTTTTTAGGTCAAGGAATAGGACTCAGGGTATGAGGAGGAGCATTCCGCTCTTCTCTTTAAGGCGCAAGTGAAAGGAATCAAGGAGAAAGTGGGGAGTCTACTGGATTATGTCACGAGCCATAGTTTTCTGAGCATGAAGTGTGTTTGGAAGTGGGGCCTTGCACTCATGAGCAAGAAGCATAATGCTAACCAAGTAGACTGCACGATTGAAGTGGGATACCCTACTGATCTTGAATTTCGATTCCAAACATTTTTTGGCCTGATTTCTTCAACGAAAATGTTCTTTTGTCGAATTAGTTAGGTATCACCTAAATAATTCCACTGGGATGAAAAAATGGAATTTATTTGGTATCCCGATTTTACACTGCTGTCTTGGCAAAAAGAACATGTGCGACCCGTTCATCTCCTGATCGCGAGTGTGGAAAAAAGGCACTGTCAGCACTATCACCATTGTCAGACCTGTCGGTCGTGTCAGTTGTGGAGCGAGTTCACACTGACGCGCGACACTTTCTGCACGATTTCCTGGATTTCTCGGTGTCGAACTCGTTCGAAGTCGAAATTCAAGAACACTTTTTTTCGTTAAGCGAATCTAAAGGTACCACATAAATAACTCCTTTGTTAAATTCCATGAACAAAATTCAAGAACGCATAATTAGCTATTTTGAAAAAATTGAAAATCAAGATCAGTAGGGTAACTGGCCAATCCCCTCTTCATTCACGTGAGAAAGCTTCACATCAAGACCGTATGCCGGGTTTGCAAGATGAAGGATTACGATGTGATCCTCGGTCGTCAATTGCACCACAAGTACAACCCCGCCGTCAACTGAGAGGCAAGCACCGTTTCAGCCAAGCTCAAAGACAAGGAGTACCCCCTGCCTACGTGGTCCGAGGAAGAGGCCGCAGAGGATGCGACTTGTGAGGGGGAAGCGTCACAGCATTCGGCACTTCGCAAGGAAAACTTGGTGCCTATGATGCTGAACTTGGTGTAACTCAAGCGCATGATTTGGAAGAAGTAGCATATATTTATGGCATTCGTGCGAGATGTGGAGGATGATTTTGATGAACCAGAGGATGTCGTGCCTGTTATGGTACATGGAACGACTCGTGAACAGCCATGGGTTGAAGGCGAGTTTGCCGCAGTGCCCGAGGGCCTTTGGAAGGTGTGTGCAAAGTTTGAGGACGTGTTCCCAGACATCCTCCCGGCGGGTCTGCCACCAAAGCGGGACGTGGACCATTACATCGACCTCAAACCTGGAGCGCATCCACCTATTTGTGCAATGTACCGCATGAGCAATGCGCAACTATAGGAGCTCAAGAAGCAGTTTACAAAGATAAAGAAGTAGGACACATCCGTCCATCTTTGTCTCCTTATGCTACACCTATCCTGTTTGCGCACAAAAAGATGAAGATGTGCGTGGACTACCGGGCGTTGAACGAGTTGACCATCAAGAACCGGTACCTGTTTCCATGAACCGAGGAGCTCTTCAATCAGCTCCGTGTGACTCGCTTCTTCACAAAGATTAAACTCCATTCCAGTCTTCCGTACCTGCAATGGTTATTGTGAGTTTCTTGTGATGCCTTTCGGGTTGACCAATGTACCAGTCACCTTCATGACGGTAATGAACAACATCTTTAGGTTGTACTCAGATAACTTTGTGGTCGTTTGCCTTGGTAATATCTTGGTGTATAGCAGGACAGTGGAGCAACATGAGGAGCATGTGAAGAAGGTCCTTGAGGTTTTGAGGAAGAGGTTTTTTTGTAGAGCTCACTAAGTGTGAATTTGCAGTGGGGAAAATTGAATTCCTTGATAACATAATTAGCAATGGAAAGATTACCATGGAACCGCGCAAGGTGTCAGCCATGCAAGACTGGCCGAAGTTGCGTAGTATACAAAATTTGCAAGTATTCCTTGGTTTTTACAACTACTACCATAGGTTTATCCTTGGCCATGCGAGAGTGTCAGTGCCACTTTCTAATGTCACTTGTAAGGTTTGCGAGTGGAGTAAAGGAGTTCACGAACAAGAATTCTTTGAGAACCTCAAATGGGCTCTGACCTCTGCCCCAACCTTGTACTTGGCCGATAGCGAACGTGAGTTCCAAATGGTGACAGATGTATCACACTTGGCTATTTGTGGAATCCTTTTACAGGGCTTTGGCAATGGTTCACAGCCGGTTGCCTATCATTTGTGCAAGTTGAGTGGAGTAGAGTTGAACTATGCCACCCACAATAAGAAGATAATCGCTGTGGTCGTAGCCTTCAAGAACTGGCAGTGCTACCTTGAGGTACACAAATGTATGGTCTACACTGATCACCATGCGTTGAAGTACTTCAAGACCTAGCCGAACGTGAGCTGGCGGCAAGCGCATTGGGTGGAGTACCTCGAATTGCACTTCAACTGCAAGATCATGTACCGGATGGATCGTATTAACCCAGCCAAAACACTCTCACCATGACCATACCTGATGATGCAGGTCAGGTCTCTCACCATCCACGAGGATGCCTTCCTTGTGAAACTCTTCACGGAGGGATACAAGACACAAGGGGAATACGACGCTCAGAGATTCTACTTCGAGGTACCATATTATTGATGGTGGTGCATGTAGTAGATGAAAGTTCCCGTAGTGCCAGCGTTTTGGCAGCTGATTTTGGAGGAGTTCCATGACAATGGCCCGAGCGGTCATTTCTCCACTAACACGATTTTTAAGACGATGGCTTGTTTTTGCTGAAGTTGAGACGTAATACCACAAGGTGTGGAGGATGAATGCCCCTGGTCTTCTCCAAACCTTGCCCATACCCGAGTAGCCATGGCAAGACATCTCCATGGACTTTATCACGGGCTTGCCCAAGACAGCGTCAAGTCACAGTGTGGTGTTGGTGGTGGTGGATCGCTTCACTAAGATGTTGCACTTCATCGCGACATGTGATACGGTGAGTGCAGAAGGCACTTCCCAGTTGTTCCTTGAGCACGTGGTGCATCCACATGGCATGCCATGGTCCATTATGAGCAATCGTGATCCACGCTTAGTGAGCAAGTTCATTTTTTTGCACTTCGCAAGCAACCTGCCCGTAGTGGATTCTACCGCACGTGACTTCAAGAAGATTTAGATGGCAACGTGGCATGCATTGGCGAAGGCGCAAGTGCAGAAGAAAGTGCAAGAGGACCGTCGACATGTAGATGCAACGCTCAAGGTTGGCGATCATGTGCTTCTCAAGAGCATGCACGCGAAGCTTCGCATGGTCCATTCGGACAAGTTGAAATCCCGTTGGCTTGGTCTGTTTGAGGTGATCATAATGCGGACACCCATGGTGGCACGGTCGGCTCTTTCATCTTCCATGCCATTCCACAATGTGTCCCACATGTCCAAGCTCAAGCTCTACTATGGTCCGGCTGCTCATTTTCCTTCCCGCAATTCAGAGCCTCCCCCCCAAGTGGTTATTGAGGGCGAGCAAGACTTTGAGGTGGAGGCCATCCTTGACGACCGTCATCGTGGCCAAGGATGGGAGTACCTGGTCAAGTTGAAGGGCTACAATGTGACCTACAACAAATGGGAGCTTGCCCGTAACTTCAACGTTGGCAAGGTAAATGCCATCCTCCAGGAGTACCAAGAGCATCTCGGGGTGGCTCACTCTTAAAGGGGGGTAGTGTAATCCAGACAGTGCCAACGGCACTGATTACAGCTTGAGGCTTTCTTTGATTTGTAATCTGACTATTGATTCGTTATCTACAAGAAAAACCGTGCAATATCGACCCAGGAATGGGTCAATCCATCAAGAATTGAGGAAGTTATGCCCATCAAAAGGTTGGATCGGCCGAGGGGGAAACAAGTGACGTGAATTCATCACCAAAGACCAATGGTCGACCCTCGGAACACCCAACAAGGCCGAAGTGCACCTTGTGGTCCGGCTATTCAATGAATCAAGGATCATTGAGGGCCACGGGCATTTTGGAATGGCATCCCGATGTGTTGTTACAAGAAAGGGTGCTTTGGGCAACCGTTGTTGCTACTAGTGGTACTGCCAGCGGCAGATTTCCGTGGTTCACAAGATTAGCTATATCTTGGCCGTTCCTCCATGGAATGATGCAATTCTCGGTTTGTTGGAAATCTGGGAAGATACGCTACGTGATGATGAGACAATAACACTCGTTCCTGGTCGATATACAGTCGTACACGGCTCAATGACCTCGGGCCACCTAGGATGTGTCATCGTGTGCATATAGCCTTGTATGTTGACCTTGAATATCAAGTACAGTTTACTCCCACTGTGCCACACATGTTTCCGTGCTCCGCTGAGAATTATACACTTTTGCATACATTGGAAGGTGTACACCAGTCTCCCTTCAGTCACCATTGCTGACGATTGGTACTCGTACCCTCCGGTTGAGGCTAGCACACCGCGCGCGGTGTACATTTCCTCTGTGAGCTCACCATCTCAGCTTGTCTCAGCCATGGACATGTGCAGGCTGTGAGCACATGGGTCGCAATGTTGGATTGTACGGTTAGTGTGATGGATTCCTACTAGGCAAGGGTGAAGTGAGTGCAGCAATTTTAGGACCGTACAAGGAATGATAAATGTTACCATGACTTTCCTGACTCTGGTTTGGCTTGGAATGTTTACTGAGTAGTGGCCAGATGTGTTTGAGTCCCTGGAGCATAAGTGGGCTGGACCATGAATAGTGTGCAGGCATGCGCCAGGTAGCGCATGCATGTACTACCTCGTGGGGAGTTGGCAACCCAATATAAGCTATCCTACATGCATCCAAGGTTGGAGTAGGGATCAATGCATCATCTCCAATATGCACGAGGTCTGAATCTGCCATATCATCTGCCTACAAGGGAAGCTTTGTTGTGGGATTTTGGTGGTCAAGGATGTACAATCCTTATGAAAGAATCAATAATGCAGCGCGATTTCCTTTGGAGGAAGGAGTTGTGATTAATCACCTCAAATTCATGCAGTTTTCGATCAGTGTATAAAAAACTGCATACCTGTATGCAAACATTATTCATAAAACATCTACATGAGTGCATGTCAGCATAGCCCAGATTTGCATTCCTTGTTTAGAATAAAGACTATAACAGGCTCTTTGTCATATTGACTATTTTTTGCAAAAAGTCCATGTTCACTAGTTTGTTCAATTACCAATACACTTGTTGATGCACACTTTCACGGGTGAGGCAGTTGGTCATGTATGGGAGGAAGCCATTTGCTGGTGCAACCACCATGAGGCAGGGAGAGGCTTCCTCTAGGGGGGAGCTTTTCTAGTGTACATTTGGGAGCTTAGTAATAGTGTAAAGCTGCAAGAAGCTTCCTTTTTAAGGAAGTTTCACACTAGCAAAGCAAATAGGAGGGTGTTGCCACCAAACAAGAGGAATATTCTCTTTAAAGGTGGTCAACTTGCCAAAATCACATGTAGTTAAAGTAGCATTCCTAAAACTTCTATATAACAAATATCTCATACACAAAAACCTCAATCCTCTAGAGCTTTTTACTTCAGCTACTGAAAAATCATCATCACCTTGGGTACTAGAGTGTCAAATAGAGTGCACACGTCAAGACACTGCTAGACTTTGCTCTGGAGACCCATGTAACACTCATATCTGACCAAACACCTCACCCCTAAAACTGTGAATCGACAAGTAAATTGGGAAGTGAACATGTTAGTGAACATGGACTTCAAAAAATACTAGTATATAGTATATGTAATTTATAATAACCAACATCTCAGAAAATGACTGTATATATGGGCTCTAGTTGCATGAACTGATGTTGGTGATTTCTGAAAAATGTTTGCAAATAGGAATACACTTTTTGGTACACCAACTGTCTAGTGCATGAATTTAGTGTGATTAACCATAACTCGTAACATTGGCACTTACGTGACAGCCATGGTGGATGATGCTTGACGAGCGGGAGGCCGGACTACCCTGAAGACGATGGCTCTGCAAAGAATCTTGTGTGAATAACTATGGATCTAGCAAGGTTATCCCATTATGGGAAACCAGGCCAGCTCAGTGCTTTGTACATAGATTTGCTAGGCTTGCAACAACTTCCTTGTAATCTTTATCTTTTATAATCAATCCAGAGATTCATTTCTCATATGTGTATTTCTTTACTTTCACGATCCATAGTTTTGAGAGAGAACATGGCTGATTATTGAGCACCAAGATCAATGTACAAGAAGTAAGGAAACTAGACCTTATTTCCACGAACCTTCCCTTCCACTATACAAACTTTGACATGGTATCTAAGTGTAAGTGGTACTTATATTAAGATTAGCTACAAGTATAACTTGGTGGATTGGTATAGCAATACTTCACCATCCTTGTACAATCTTGAGGAGGAGACTTTGTCCTTCTTCTTTGTCCATCTTTTGGCAAAGAAGGAAAGAGAACATGCTCTCAAATGCCACAAACAAAGGCACCAGTGCTGCCGTCAGCTCCACTTAACCTTCAAAGAAGTCAACCTCCTCCCAGTGGTTTGTCCAATCGGGTCCAAATACCAACAAACACTACTGAAGTAGCCATTAGCTTGGATCACATCCAGAAATAGTGTGCTCATATTGCAACAAGGAAGGGCATAATACCACAGAAATCCGAAAGCGGATGCGATAGGAGAAGGAGGTGAAACAAGGAAGCAATTCATGAATCAAGGGGAAGAATGAGGATGCATGAAAACAAAAGAAGAATCATAAGAAAGGAAAGGAGCCCAAGGAGAAGAAGAAAGACAAAGGCAAGGCATACGACTACAAGAGCTATGTGTTCCAACTTTTAGAGAAACAAAGTGACATGTTGTTTTCCTCTACCTACGTAGATGCACTTTTCACATGACATTTGACAATTCATGCCTCCAAGAGCTCCTCTTCTTTCTTAAAGGCTTCACCACAGTGACTAACAACAAGCGAGTACTAGTCATGGGAAAAGGGAGAATGATTGTGATTGGGTACAAGGGTCCTTAAGTCAAGTTTAGCAATGTGCTTTACATACCTGCGATTACAGTGAACCTTATCTCACCCAAACAATTTATGAAAGTGGCACACCGGCGCCTTTGTACGTGGCATTTGAGAGAATGTGTAGAGTTTTTCTTTTCATAAATTGATGAAATTATTCTTCAAGTGGTTAGTAATGGAAAAGAGGCAAAGCAACAAGAAGGGGAATACTCAAGCACTAACTTCATGTCTCAACTTTAAGGCATGGGGATTGTGCAAAATTTATAAACAACACATATGCCAGTAAAATGGTGTGGCCGAGAGGGCCAATTGCATGATGTAGGAGACATTAGAATTAATGCTTCTAGGTGCTCAACTCGACAATAAATGGTACGTGTATGCCTTGGGACAAGTGATGAGCTTCACACGCATACTCTCTGTGTCACTTCCTCGTGTGACCCATTCCATCACTGGCATAGTGACAAGCCTCATGTCACTACGCTTAGGGCCTTTGGTTGTATGGCATTGTTCTAAATTCCTAAGGAACACCGTACGAAACTAACTAAGAGTCATGGGGAGTTTTAATTGGAATAAGTCCCTAAATGATGGGTTGGGATTCCTACAACAAGGATCACATCAGATCACAATAAGTTACGACGCCATATTCTTCAAAAACCTCATGTGCAAGGCATGGGAGAAGAATTGTATCAAACTCCTTGTAAAAATTCTATGAATCCTAAAATCAGTCACTATATAAAGCAAATGTAGATTGAGAACCACTCGACCTTCTTGATCTACATCGTGTGAGCAAATAGGCGGTGAGCACGAGTGTGTCCCTTTACCGAGATCACCTAGTGCATGTCTCTAAAAACCACTATCTGGTCAAAATTACTACGAAGCTGAGGTGGTGGGCCTGGAGAATGGAGTGAAGGCGATACCAAAACATGAGACACCAGGAGGAGTCTACCATAGGCATTTCACACGCTTCCTACAGTAGCAGATGGAGAAACTGAGATTAGGAGATGATGAAGCAGAGAACAACATGGCCATTATGACATGCTTTGCCTTGAAAGAGGACGTTGATCTCCTCGCTCGGATCATCACAAATTGTCTCTACGGTGTGTTGACATGAACCAAGGAACGTACTCAAGGAAGCTCTAAATGGAGAAAATACAAAAAAAAAGAAAGATGTATTAGACGCATAGTGGGATACCATCATGGACCGACGCGTATGGGAGCTAGTGGAGTTACTACCTCGCTACCACCCATTGGGGTCAAATGTGTCTTTTGCATCAAGATAAAAGTTGGTGGTAGCATCACCGAGATAAAAGTGTGCTTGGTGGAAAATGGATTCTCTGAGATGGAGGATAATGACTTCTTTGAAATATATGCCCCTGTGGGCCGCTACACCACAGTGTAGCAGATAAACGTGATTCATGAGGAAATGGAGAAGGATACAAATATGGGAGTGGGAGAGTGTGTAAGTAGGCAAATATTCTATACGGGATCAAACAAAGCCCTTTCTGGTACCGGAAGCTTCAAAGCCTCGCAAAGTCCCTTGAATGTCTCCTATTGACCTATGACGACTTCCTCTTCCTTCACTGTCCATCACCAAAGGAGAAACCGATCTGGTCTACGTTGACGACATTCTTATCATTGACCCATTGGTAAAAAAAACACCAAATCCATGGCAACTGCTATGGAAAAAGGGGTCACTGTGGTCCTCATGCCATTTTTGGAGTATAACATTGGCATGGATATCAAGCGTGACTGCAAGGCACAAATGCTTCAGCTAAGCTAGTAGATTTATACCACAAAGGTGTACAAACACTTCAATGTGTCGGACAGGCATGTGCCTACTCCCTTATTTGGCAGTAGCTTCTCCATCGAGGACCGAGAGGGATAAAAAAATGCTTACAGCAATAGAATCGGCTTACCGATGCAATCTCAAAGCTGCACATATCCTCACCTTCAATTTGTCGTTCAAAACTTTGCTCGCGACAACAAGACATGTGCACAAGCTGCTTGTAAGGAGCTTGATCAGGCTCCTTGCATTCCTCTTGAAAACCACGAGCAATGCAAGTATTTGCTTTGGAACATCAAGACACATTGAGATTTGTTGCTACACGGATGGTCATCTTGGCGAGACCAAAGAAGACCAACATAGTAACACAGGCTCTATGTGTCTGCTTGGTAGAGGAGTCCTCCCCTGGAAGAACAAACACCAAAGCATCATCGTACTCACCTTGGCTAAGATTTAATACATGACAAAAACAACAATAGCACGTGATGTAATATACGCTTGTAATCTCCTACATGACATCGGTTTCCAACAGGTGAAGCCGACTTAAGTTTGGATGAACAACGGCTTTGAAGTTGACCTGGCCCATTCTACAAAGTTCCAGGGTTGAACCAAGCAACTTGAAATCAAAGGAAACTTATTCCGATTCAAGGACCAAGATATCATGGCAAAACTTGCATATGTTGAGGGGAAACTGCAAGTTCGTATTTTCTTGACAAAAGGTGTCCCAGAAGATACCCTCTATAGGTGTGTGAAACATTACGGACTCATCAAAAGCACGTTTTTGCAATACATCCTTAATAATTGCAAGGAGAAGGGGACGTGCAAGTCGAGGAGCCAAATCCATGCCATGTGTACCTCCTTCAGCGTGCAAATGGGTTTCACGTGCTTCATGGTACAAGGGAACACGATGTAAGGAAGCACAAAATAATGGAGAGTGAAGGGGTTAAATCAAACCTGAATTGTTGTATAAATAATACATTTAGAGCCTCTCATTTCCTCTAATTCAACTACGATCCCATTGGCCAAGTCTTATTCCGGGTCTCGACGAGGCTACCACGATCCATGCGTTCTTGTTGGTCAATCTTCACGTACAAATGCACGAGTCAAGATGTTTGGAATGGCCTATAGCTCATGTCAACTGCCCCAATAGTAACTGACTAGACTCTTGTTGGTGAGAGAAAACGGCAAGCAATAGTTCTTTCACAAATTGCACATGCACCACCACCTTTTGTTGGTGTCTCGTTTGTTGTTGCAGCATAACCCGTTGTAGACACAAGATTGTGTGTACCAGTATAAACCTACACAAAACTTTGCAGACAAAAAATGAAGGAATAAAAATTTAGCAAAAACATACAAAAAGCTTGCAAAAGGCAGTTTGCCGCCTGTCAGAGAAGCAGCCGCTTCCATTGTCACCATCGCAGCTGCATCGTTGAAAGAACGTGCTTCTGAGGATTGCTTTTTGCTCCCTATACACCCCCTTGTGGCAAAGTGTGTAGGCAAGCTTGCCGTTGACATCGTTGCAAGCAAGCGAGCCAACGAGCAAGCAACTGCACAAGCTCCGCAGATACGCCTTAGTGGGCTCCAACTCTAGAACCACATGTAATAGAAAGCGACAAATCTATTGATAGAAAGGTCGAACGGACTGGGAAGCAATACGATAAGATCAGTTGGTAAGACGGACATGCGACAACAGCCGTCATGAATGCCTATTGCTTAACTCGTCTTCTCAGTTACGTGGCAAACTTTGCATTGCACATTAATTCCTACACCCTCCACATGCACAGACGTATGCCAAATGGGTCCCGCATACTATGGTTTTGCAAAGATACATCCCTGGTGGTTTTGCTTTGTCCGCCACCGACCCCACTCATGGAGAAAATCTCTAAGGACCTCACAACTGAGCCATCCACTCATGGACGGCCATGACAGAAGCGGATAAGCAAGGAGACAGGTTCTCGTGCAATGGAAAGTACGGGAGGAAAGTACACATGAACATGAGGAAAAAGCCTCTCACGACCCTCCAAGTCACCTTTGTGTAGCTCCCGCGGCTCCAAACGTTAGGGGGGAGGGCTAGAAACAACTCTTTTTAACCTCGGACAGGTAGCACCAACTTAGGAGCACCTGAACAAGAGTCAATGTGATGAAAAGAATTATGTAGCACACGCTAAACCTCGTGGGTGAGGCAACCACTGTTTTATAGAGTGGCCCAAACTCGACCTTGCCTCTTTTTTTTGCCAACCCGTCAGACCCAAGTCTTCTGAAGCTCGAGGTGGGCCCTTCATAACTCTTGAGAACCGATGACCTCATAAATGAAAAGAATAGGCTTCCCTTTGAACCGGAAGCTGAAATTGACTTCTTTCTTGACTAACATCTCACTAGAAGTACGACATACCTTTGTTTTCTCCATAAGGTGTCTTTGGAAGTATCTCAATTGTTTTTTTCAGCCCAACAATAGTCAAAACAAGATCGTGCCATCCTTCCAGCAATGGAGGGGAAATGTTGGAGTTTGTAGTTACTTCGTTGGATTTTTCACCCCACCACGATGAAGTTGTAGCAATTGGAGGACCGTACGAGGAGTTACAGGTTCCATCATTCTTTTTCCGGGTCGAGTTTAGCTGGAAACTTTTACGCAGCACTAGCCATGTATGTTTTTGGCATGTGGGTCCTTAGGGCATAAATGGCCTTAAACATAACTAGCGTGGAAGCATTTGACATGTAACGCATGCCTATACTATCTCGTGGGATGTTGCTACACAAAACAAGATATCTGGCATGTGTCCAAACTAGGAGTGGGTATCTACTACGACATGCGCGAGGTTTGAATCGGCCACGTCATAGACTTACAGGGGAAGCTCTAATGTGAGCTTCATGAGGTCATGGACCTATGATCCTTATGAAAGAACCAATGTTGCAACATGATTGCCTCTTGAGAAGGCCATTTGATATCGCTTCGTCGAGGAAGAAGCTTCTCCGAGGCACGTTTAGGAGCTTAGTACTAACATAGAGCTGAAGGAAGTTTCCTTTGTTTGTAAGCTTCAAACCTGGAAATCCAAGAGGAGAGTGATTCAGCAGACGAGGAAGCGTCTCCTTGAAGGTGGTCAACTTGGCACAGCCACATGTATGTAAAGCTTCAACCGTGACACATCTATAAAAGAACTTTCTCAGGCACGGTGAACTCAATTCTCCAGATCTCTAGACTATAGCTACTCGATCATTACTAGTATCTTGGCTATTGGAGTGCCTGCTGGAGCGCCCAGGTCAAGACTGTTGGAGTGTGCCATGTAAGAGTGGCACTTGCTTGCCAACCTAGATGGAGGGCACCTAACTAGCTAAAGGCCAGACTACTCTGAAGGCGGTGGCTCTGCCAAGAATATTTCGTGAATGACCTCGATGGTCTAGCAAGATTGTTCCCTTATGGGAATCCAAGCAAGCTTGGTGCTTTGCACCTTGCTGTGTTTAAGCTTGCAACAATTTACTTGTAATTTGTAATTTGTACTATCAATGAAGATAGTCATTTCTTTGTTGCGTTTCTTCTGTTCCCACAATCCACGGTTTCAAGGTAGTGCATTCTTTCTTGTGGAGCACCGAGATTACAGCACAAGTAGCAAGGAACCTATACCTTGCTACCACAAACCTTCCCTTCCATTGTACACGCTTTGACACTTGACACACGAGCCTGTCTACACTACCGTAGAGATCTTTGATTTCGTTTTTTTCAAAATTCCTATTTAGGTGATCTTTGATTTCGTACACGGCTTTTGCCCAAACAATTATTTAGGTTGTACCTTCGAATTCGTTCAACTAAAACTCCTGATCTTTGATTTCGTCGACGAACCAGTTCGATCACGCAGAGTGCGGATGACCATCGTGCACGTACGTGCCCCCCTTTTTTGTGGAGCCGCGACTTCTTACTAGCCTGTCATTTGCTAATAGGATTCGGACGTTCCACGGCCAAGAAAATGACACTGGTATGATGCAGGCGTGCGCGTCCCGTTGGAGAATTTGAACAACTGAATGTGTGCGCTACGTAGCGAATCGCTTTTACAGGCAGACTGTTGTTAAAGTTGCCCCCGTATCTTATCGTTTGCTCAGCTACTGACATCTGTCACATCCTCGACCTCCGTCAATCCTTTTCGCCACCATGGACCGCTTTCTGCAGCGAGTGACACCAGAGGAGCGCGCCCGTCGTTTGGCGAACGCTGTCCGCCAGGGTCCTCCACCGCGTCCACCTCCTGCTAAGCGCCCAGTCGGGCGTCCTCGCAAGGTAGTCCTCACGTCGGACACCACCGACGCTTCGCGGGCTGCAGGAGCGTTCGCGTCCACGTACGACGAGGACACGGTGACGTTCGCATCACCGCTTACCCTACCTTCCACCGTCCCACTTGTCATCTGCGCGCCGGAGAACACACGTCAACCTTGCCTTGATGACGCTGTTGGTTGCTCGCGTGAGCACGAGGCTGCCGGTGAGCGCATGCGCAGGGAGCAGTTGATGAAGGAAGACGCGGTGAAGACAAACGCTGCATGCAGCCCTTCTGCACCAAAGGCATCAACTCCAGACATCCCTCGACGCTGTCCCACGTACGAGGAGAAGGGGAAAGCGAAGGTCCCGGATGACGACACCGGTCCCATGAAGCGGTCGCCACCGCTGACCCGCCTGCGGACGGGTGCACTGCGCATCAACGGTACGACGAACACGGATGCCACCGTGGCAGTGAGTAGCAGCAGCGACAGCAGCGTCAGCGATGGCAGCGGAAGTGACACCGTGGACAGCGACAACAGCGGCAGTGATGACGACAGCGACAGCAACCAAGGATCAGACGACAGCACTGACACCGAGTGCATGGCGCTCACGGTGTCCTACGCGAAAACCTCGAGTGACAGCAGCAGGCGCAACTCAACCGCTAGCAGAAGGGGCCCATACTGTGACTGGTTTGGTTCGGGCCACTTCCGCACCATCTACAGGGCGATGAAAGAAAAAAAAACCGCGTATGCCGCCGTGAAGCACCTCCAAAGAACCTTCCGTACCCCGGATGGTTTTTGCGTCTACGATCGCCTCGCCGTCTCTACCGTCGCTGGCTGGTTTGAGCCAGGTACCCTAGTTTTGCGGCCTCAGTATCGCGACGCTGTCGTCGCAAACCTGAAAATTGCACCAACGACCCCTCTCTCCTCCAAGCGCAAGCGCAAACACGGCAGCCGCGGCAAGCAGGCATTTTTCGCAACACGTCCGGAAGTCGTCGCGGAGATTAAAAAAGTTCTACAGGACGCCCGTGCTGCTGGACATGCACTCAACTCTAAGACCATCCGTCGAGAAGTGCGCAATGTCATCGACGCCCACGCCCCAAATGTGCTCGAACAGCTGGGGTCACGCGCTTTTGGACGGCCATGGGTCCGGAAGTTCGTGAGGAGGGAGATGGGGTGGTCGTGGCGGTGTGGTACGACCGCTGCACAGAAGCTGCCGGCTGATTGGGAGGATCGGGTCCTCACCTTCCATCAGCGTGCAGCCCTCATGGTGTCACTGTACAAGATCAAACCTTTCTTTGTGGTCAACGCGGACCACACCGGCATCCAACTGATGCCGTCCGCGGACCACACGTTCGCTCCGGTGGGTAGCAAAGACGTGGGGATCCTCGGACTCGAGGACAAGCGGCAGATAACCGCACTGATCAGCTGCACCATGACGGGCGACATGTTGCCCATGCAGTTGATCTTCGGAGGCAAGTCGAAGAGGAGTCTGCCACGCGGACCACACGCGCGCAGCCTCCAGGACAATGGCACGCTGCTGACGTTCACGCCCAACCACTGGGCAAACGGAGAAACTACCCGCGACTGGGTGCGAGGGGTCCTTGTTCCGTACTACGCTCGCATGTGCATGCAGCTGGACATTGAATTTGGGAAGGCCGACATGCTTCTCATCCTGGATGCGTGGCGGCCTCATGCATGTGCCACTTTTCAGGAGTGGCTACGCACGAACTACCCATACATGCGCACATGCTACATCCCCCCCGGGTGCACATCCAAGGCCCAGCCATGCGATGTGGGCGTTATGAGGCCACTCAAAAACAAGATCGAAGAGTTGTATGCAGCATGGGGTGCCGAACGCACTCGGACAGGTCAGGCCACCAGCATAGGCATGGCCCTCCTGAAGGAGGAGGCGTGTGCGTGGTTCCATGAGGCATGGAACCACATCCGTGGTGAGGAGGTGGTGAAGTCGGCTTGGGCTAGAGCCAACTTCCCACGTGTCTTCACTCCTGAGTTTCAGCGTGACGCTGCCCCCCTTGCTAGGAAGCTTCTGTTCCACAGCGGCGAAGTGGAGGAGGAAGATGAGGTTGTGTAGATTTGTACTAAGGTGAATAAACTGTTTTTTCTTAGTAAGAAGCACTCTCTATCGCTTTCCACTTCGTCATGCTGTGCTTTCCCATAAACAAACAACGGAGGGAGCATGAAAAATGTGTTTTCCATTCTGGAATGTCCGATCCTTGATTTTGTTCATTCGCTCAGAACGCGCACTTTGATTTCGACGAGGACCTGGACGTGTATGAGTAATTATTTTCTGTGTTTCACACCAGCTCACAGGAAAGGAATAGTTTCGAACCCGAAAAGAATTATTTAGGCTGTACTTAAGCAATTCGTTTAAAAAAAATCGTTGAAGGAAAACTGGCAAAAAAATAAATACATACGAAATCAAAGATCAGTAGGGTATATGTCAAAACTGCCTCAACATTAGGATGTTGGGGATGCTTGTGCAGTGGAACTTCGGCCTTCGCAGGTAGTACAAGCATGTTAAGTCGTGCATGCCCAACAATAACTAGCTCGTACACTCCGAGTCACACAGCGAGGGTGTCATTGTTGAGAATGTACAAGAAGGCGAGGAGGGTGGTGACATCAGATTCATTGACAACAAGAAGGATTACATGGATGAAGAGGAAGAGGCACAAATGGAGGGAGAGGAAGAGATTGATGGGCAACGGGATGCCACACAGTAATAGAAGGGAAGGTGTGTGACAGATGATGACGTCCCTTCCGTTGTGCATGGCGTGCGCACATTGCTTGAGGCGCGTGTCATCCCAGATGAGGTCGACAGTGGATAATAGCCTAGCAGGACTGAAGGAGATGGAGGGGATGGAGCCCATAATGAGGATGACGTAAGGGGTGTGAGAAAAGCCGGAAAAGAGAATGGTCGAGATGCGATTGAAGCCGTAAAGGTTGGGGATGTTATAGATGTTGGAGGTTTAAATGATGAAGATGCAAAAAATGATTGGGAGGAATAAAAAGCATGGGAAGTAGCGGCGGTAAGAGAATAGGAGTAGGATGAAGGAGATGGAGACATGGCCATGGCATCAGGGTGAAGGTTGAAGCCTTACAAAGGATCTGAAACGGCGGCCCTAGCTTCAAGAGATGGGAAGACGAATGAAGGCATCGGTGATGGAGGCAAGACATTCATCGAGTGAAATCCGGATCGGGTGCCAATGACAGGATCACAGGTCGGGTTATCTTGTGGGCTTACGTACGTCACCTCATGTCGTGTGCGAGGTGGGCCAATCCAGGCTCGTCCCATGTGGGAAAATTTAGCAATATCTGCTATTTTTTCTTCAGAAAGAAAATTTTGCTAAGTCTTTCCACCCTTATCTGAAAAACCTTAAAGAAATACCGTGTAAAGTTCAAAGGAGTTGAAGGGTATTCTTGCTTTGGCCTCTCCACGAATTTTCTCACCTTAAATAAGGAATGAAAATTTCAATCATTTCCAAGCCTCACCTTATGGAGGAAACGCCTTTTGATATACACTACAGCGTAACACAATGTTCAAGTGGCGAGACACCCGGGCTTGCTTGCCCTGAGGTAGTTAACCCGCCTTGGATTGTCACAACCAGAGGTAAACAAAACTGGCCCATAGGTCCAGTGCAGGCGTCGCATAATCGGCGACGACATCTCGCTGTCGGGTCTGCTAGACGATCACCTGGGCTGACATCTGAACCAAGGAAAGATCATCCAATGATAAAGTGAATGCTTAGACTCCTTCTCACATTGATAAACAATGCAGATGCTCGACTTATCGATGTCAGGCGACCTGTTTCGTGATATAGTATCTCCTGACAAACTCCATCTAAGGACAGTCTAGTGTTAACTCCGGGAGGTTGACAACTGCGCGTGACCTTTGTCGCCAACTGTTTTCAATCAATCGCCCGCAAAACACTGGAGATGAAAACCTCATTCAACGTAGTGTTTTACGCTCTGCAAGAGTGTTGTATGCAATACAGTTTACAACATCTAACGCTCCATGCCAACGTTCTTAGGTGCTTTTCCGAACCAGCGAACTTCAGCACAACAGGAAAGCATTGGCCAAAAAGCCTGGTATGCAAGCTGAACATTTGGAAAAAAGAGATTGATTAACAACAAGGATAAAGAGGCAATCGCATATCCACGCAAACCATCAAGTGCGCAAAAAGGACTACAACTTCCATTACATTGAAGGATGATTTTGTGCCCTATTTGGAGGTGCAATAGAATTGCAAAACTTACGAATAAATAAAGAAAAATGCAAGGTATCAAATCAATTAAGAACATAACCACTTCATTAACTCACAAATATAACCTGTTTATTTCATAAAATCCACAACATGCATGATTTCCCACATGTGAAGACATAAGTAAACTAAAAGCTCACCAATTAGATACAAATTAAATTATAAGACAGATATTCATCTTAGTGATCAAGGCCGAAACGTTGTTACAAGAAGAAAACTCGCTTCACAAAAAATGAACTTATAAACAGAGGGTATGGTCTACTAAAAAAACTATGATGACCATGTTAAGATGCAAAGAAAAATTTTCCTAAGCTTCAAGGATTCTAGACTATCGCTAAAAAATGGAAGATAACAAGACAAATATGAAGATATAAAATTCTATAACAACTAAACACAAGACTTTAAGCATAAAAACTTAACGTGTACAAACTTCAAGTGTGTATTGAATACTTTATCAAATGCCTTCAAGGTATTACCATACGGATTTTAATGTCAATGCACATTATTTTTCCCATAGCACTAATTCATGTATTTGACTACGACAAGTTTTCTTAAAATGCAAAAATAATTGGTCGCATAGGTCATTGGCATTTGTAAGAGATGGCATGTTTGGCATGTGTCATTTGATATGTTATTATTTTTTGTGTTGTTTTGCATGTGTTCCGTGAATTTTATCTTGTCAACGATGCTCAGAGGGAGGCATAGGTGGTGAAGATGAAGCAGGGGGGGGTGTATCGATTAGAAATGACACAAATGTAAGTTTTAGCGTGATGATGCAAGAAATGACATCAGGTGTATCAAAAGTTTCAAAGGAAGTTACGCTACCACATCTTCTAGCTCATAGCCCTTCATGTTAGACTCAACCATGAAGCTGAGGTAGTCGTCAGCAGATGCACATTGGAAATTTATGTTGTAACATCGGCCCTATCCTGCTCCATGCCATGTAGCGAGCACCATGTCTGGGTCGCTATGGATGTGCGCCTATGTTTGCATCATCCACCCCACGGATGCATCCTCCATATGTATCATACCAAGGTCCACCTATGGACCGGCGGACAACCTCTTTCAAACCCACGAGGAGTACCCCTTGGAAATCTCACACTTGAACGACTTTTAAAGCGCCACGTCCATGAGCTACAACTGTGCATCCAGTGGGTATATACTATAGAAGGACCCATAAGAAACACTCATACACGCATGCTTTGAGGTCTTCGCTTGCGTGGAGCCTCCATGCATCAAAGACTTGTAGTAGCTTGGTGTTCGTATGGTACTTGTCGTAGTTTTTGTGTGTGCAGATAAAATATGACGTGACGACTATGGCGAACCAGAACTTGGATGTTTCAATTGATGCCCAGTGGTTGATCATATGCATGAAATGCCATGCACCATTGCACTGGGCCTTATCACTATTGTTGCCTTGCGGGTGGAATGCTACTCATTTGCTAGTCCAAATGACTTGGCATGGCAGCATGGCATCCTCCATGCTCCAGGCGAGGAGGTTGGTGACCTGTCGCTTGTCCTTTGGCCACAAACCTAGACAACTATGGCAGCTTTCAATGCATACATGTAGCGCAAGCTGAGCACAAGGTGGACCCGCGTGTGGTCCACGTTGACCATAAACTAGAGATTCATCTGGTGGATGCTAATTTGAATGGCTGCTCGACGGAGCATAAAGAGTGCATATGCCTACCATTTGTTTGGTAACTTTTGCGAAACACACGTTCCATAACGCCATGTCAAATTCAGCTACTACACCAAGAAATTCTTGCACCATGAGTGGTTTCACATTTCAGCCTCACTCTTCACCAACATGATGGGGATGCAACACTCTTTTTAAACGACAAGGATCTCCTCTCAGATGATGTTGGAGCAAAGAGGGGTGTGGTGCTCGCGCATCAGTTATAAAGCGCGGAAAATCTCGTGCTTCAATGTTGGGTTGTCATGGAAGTAGCCCTTTGATCCACATGACCCTTACACATGTGATGTCGTGAGGGTTACTTCTTTGATAAGACAATTCAACATGGCCGAAAGGGCTCTGGTATAGATATGTCAGAGCTTGGTGCTACTCGGCTCATATCTTTATCTCACCATGGAGTACAAAACCTGCTCGTACATGGATGGTTTGAATGTGGTGTGATAGGTCATGCGGAGCCATGCCAATGCCTTATTGACGCTGCTCTGGTGCTTTAACTTTGCCGCGTAGATGATGGGCACATGCCCGTGGCTAAAGAAGTCCATGTAGGGACCCCGTTTTTGGTCTGCACCATCCATGGCTGGTTCCCGAGGATGCGATTGCACGCTTGTGACGGTGTTTGCACACTCAATGACTACTTTGTTTGTAACATAATTTGCTAGTTCTTCCTTGAGGGCATCCACAACTACTTAGTCAACAACTTATCGTATTGCCATGTCCTCTGTGGACAAGACAACATGAATGAGAACGTCCATGGCCTCATATTCTTTGGCAAGTGGATCCTCCTCAACGTCAAAATCATTAGCTTCATTGTCATTTTTGACGTGAGAAATGTCAGAAACGTCGATGCACTTGCCTTCAAGTTTTGCAACATCAGAGTCATTTTCCTTGTTGTTCTCGGATAGTTAAATGCGGGCACATCTTTTGGGTAAACGCTCGTAGGTTGGTGTCTCATCGGATGGCGCATCGATGAAAATGGGGCTTGGTTGGATGGTGGATGGTGTCGGTGAGACCGAGGGTGCCGGGACAAGAGATGTCTTGTGGGGATGTCCGAAATTGCATTTAGGAGTATCAAGTGGGCGGGGGCTAGAGAGAGCCTTCTGAATGTTGAGATGATGCTCCTTAACTGAATGCTTGCATCATGTAGAGGGAAGAGAAGTCAAAGCTTTATGTAAACTCAATTTTGGTGCTATAGTGGACAAATTTTCACGTCTCTTAAGTTGTGAGTGGACACTAAGACAAAGATTACATGCTAAAGCATCTCGTATGTCAAGTGGTAGTCATGCTTGATCCTTTGACCGAAAAAAAAAACAGCGTTCACTAAGAGCAACATCAAACGCGCATCCTTTGACACAAAAGGTTATATAGAAAACAAAATCAAAGCAACAATGATCTCTAGTTCGTTTGTTATGGGCTTTTATCAAACATTCACTATGGCCAATGAATCTAGATTAAACCCTTAAAATTCCCCATGTTCATGAAATCAAAGATCAACATAATGTTCTACCACCATAGTAGTGACCAATGATATCGTGGAGCATGGCAAGTGGAGTGCGAGGTGTTTCATCTATTTCCTAACCTATGAAAATTCTTTGATTTCCATTTACATGTAAGGATTTGATCATAAGATGAAATGATATGCAAATGAATCACAAAATTAATATGTTAAATGGTATTTATGATTATATTTGGGAATTTGCCCTTAGTTTTTGATATTTACAACTATTTATTCTTACCTTCATAATTATAAACTAACCCTTGAAGTGCTCTCTACCTCCTTTATTTCACCATTTGTACTGTGGCAATGCCGTGTTGACTAGTCAAAGGAGCCACGTGGCTCAAGCTTGGTCACCTAGGGTTGTGGGTGGTGAAACAAGATGGTCTAAGGGTCAGAGACCGTCAAGCATTGCTACTTTGGCTTAGTTGGCCAAGTATTTTATCGAATCTGCCACACTGTTTTGAGGGCTACAGGGCGCAAATCCCACGTTGGGATTATCGGTGATGTAGAGGCAGCTCTCACTCCTTACAAGGGGAGTGTAATATGGTAGAGCCACACATACTAATCAAATGAGCCACCTCGCTCAAGCGGGGTGACCTGGGATTGTCGGCGGTCAGACATGAGGACTCAATGGCTAGAGACCCCCAAGCAATGCCGTTTTGACATAGTCAACAAAGGATTTCGTTAAATCTGCTGCATAATTCCTATGTTTTATGCTTTTTTTCCCCATAAATACCTTAAGTTGTCTTTTTTGAAATTTTGTTGATAAATGAAAAACAAAGCACAATTGTATGTTGAAAATTTAGAGTTTTGGTCATGTTACCCTTATGTGTCCAGATTTCACCATGTAAAACAAAATGTACAAAGTTTTCTTCTCTTTCCTATAACATTTCGTCATCTATGGTAATTGAATTGCAAATTATGTTTCTCTTGTTATTAAATCCTACACATAGGTTTAAAAAGTTTGAATTAAATTGAGCACCAATTAGAGATATTAAGACTAAAATCAAGAAGATTATAATTTCCATAATCTGTTGATAGAGTAGTAAGAAACACCATAACATCAGTATTCATTTTAAAATGTATGATCCTTTCACTTACCTATCCACACATGATGCACGCAAAGTTGTTCACTAAGGATAAAATGTGGTACTAGAAGAGTAATGTCTTGAGAATGGCATTAATCTGCAAGATACATCTAAAGCAAGATGTAGGAGATTCATTCCTCAGTAAAACGTTGGTAAAGACACTTTGAACTGAGAATATGTTACGAATGATATCATTCTTTATGGAATAGTTTGTTGAAATTTACCATTTATCTGATACAATATTTCTCTTTTTAATAATTTGTAAAGAAGGCTAGAAGAATCTATTTTAAACACATTAACTTGTTTTCATACATGAAATATGACATTGTAAGCCCTTTTAACATCAAACGTTTCCTATGGATATCAAAGAATTTGATTTTATCATAGAAATATTGGTTCAATTTATTTTTTCAAAGGAAAATAACCGAATGAAATCATAACAATGCAATTTAAAAGATCAAATTATATTTTATGTCCCCCCGATAATTTCATAATTTCTTTTGGAAAAATTAAACGTATTTTCCTTTCAGGTTTCAAATAAAACAACATAGTTTCAATAACATGTAATTTTCAATAGAACATTGTGATTAAAATCATTCATTGTATTTAACAATTATCTAGAAAAGAATTTTTAATAAAAATTTGTAATTAATTATGGTTCGTTGATATGTATATTGGTTTTGTTAAATTTATAATTGTATCCATATTTCAATGCATATATTGTTTCTTATAAAGATTTATGTGCAAAATGTCCTCTATACATTCCATAGGAGTGTTCATGTACATGTATAACATTATCATGTTATTAGGAGTTTAAATTGCATGAAGATTTAAGGAAAATGAATTATGTTTGATTTTTTTTTTGTGATTGGTATAAGGGTATAAACATTAAGAAAAGAGTAAGTAATGGATGGAAGAGGAAGTCCAGTTTTATATTCCTTATAATAATATTGGTTTTTGTAGCAAAGGTTTTGTTTTCATTAACACCTTCCACATAATAGAATTTTCATTAACATCATGTGATTTTTGCAAGGTGTTTTTGAAAAATGGAATGATTATTCAATGTTTAACAAAAACTAGAGCTAAGTTTTATCCAATTTGAAGGGTTTAATGAGACAATACATGTGTGGTGCTAAGATCAAAAGATATAAAGCTACTATAGCTAGAATGATCATCCTTAATGTCATGAGAAGGTTTCTTGAAAGTGATAGTAAGGCTTACTTATGGGCATATTTTAAATACCAAGTAGTATGTTTTGGAGATGAGGCTATTAGAACGAAGGTTAAACCTTCATCTTATGTCCGTGAAATGCAAACATAGTGAATAATGTTCTCATATTGTTTAATTGTTATGGAGTTTTTACGTTTTTTCTTCTCTAATGTATGATGTGAAAACACACAAGTTAAGTATGAATAAGGATATGAGATCAAACTAATACGTCATACTGTATGAAACATCATGTAAAGTATTTCAAAAAGTTGAATGATAACATACATTGATGAAGGCATTTGATGTTTGAGCAATAAATGCTTCCGTTTTGACATACTTAATGCAACTAAAGTACATGTAAAAAGATGAATTCGTGAGAGGTTCCTAGTTATACCCCCTCTTTTGTAATATTCTCTGATATAATTCATGTGTTGGAACGTTGTCTTTGCTACTTCGCTAATCAACAAGCCTTGTCTCTGGAGCATCCTTGGAGAAGATCTTTGTATCAAGGGAAAAACAATCATGTTCAAAGACATTAAATAGCCGATGGATTACTAGGGAGAGAAATCAATTGATGCAGTACTTTATTTCATCAGATTGAATAAATTTTACTAGAGGTAAAATGCTTCCACAAATGTTCATCGTAGTATGCACTCATAAGCAAGAAGCACAACCCAAACATCTTAAGCCAACATCCCTTGTGATGGTTCTCATGATTTAGGTGGTTATATATACTTTTATTGATGGTTCTAAAATGAAGTTGAGTCAATGAAAATTATTATTGAGATTGTAATGTAAGAATTAAGGGCGCCATTACATTAGTTGTGATGAGGGATAATGATAGCAATGGATAAGTTGTGGGATGAGGCTTGGTACAACACATTTAAAGAATATGAATGTATCACTATCCTTCACGAAGTCTCTAACGTAAGCAATCACCATTGTAGATATTTGAAATGCTCAATTTATGTTTTTGAGAGGCACAAAAAAGGCATTTTTATTACTTGTTTTTTTCAAAATGAAATTTGGTAAACATACTAGAGTTCAAGTTTATATACCACTTACGTATGTGAATTGACATGCCAAAAGTGTAATGGAGGTAGGTGCATATCTTCACATGGCATGTTTGAGCAATGTTGAGGAAGCATCCTTATGTCTAATATATTTCACACTCAAACACCTATAATTCAAGTATTTTTACCCTCATTATTGTGTTGCATTATTCCTATCACGATGCTAGATGAGGTGTACAAATAATCATCACTCATTCTTATGTAAGTGAATGAAATGTAAGGGCCCTTTAGACGAATTTAGATGTATGAGACTAATGACTTGTGAAACTGCCCATGATGGGAGGAAATAAAGTTAGGTTTCATTTGTGTTTACGCAACCATGAACAACTCATGTTGATATGTGTTTGCCTTGATTGGTATGATATTTATTTCAAATGAGCCCATTCCATCCCTTCCTTTGACAATGCTTGCTTCCTCATTTGGCCATCATAAATGCTTTGTACGTGTTTTCTCAAAAGTGTTCCCTAGAACTTTCAAATTGAACCTGTAAGAATAGTTGCTACGAAGACAACATTACTTTCTTGACTATTTATTTTTTTTATTTTTTACTCGACTTAAGTTAATAACATAATTCAATGTTGGCTGTTTTCTTGGATACAGAGGTGTCAAAGGTTTGAAGTGGGAATATGAGAATGTTGTGCTTGGATTGAAGGCATTTTTTGGACATAAGGATTAGTTTCTAAATCGGTTTAAAGTGATGGCCATTGTGACCCCACATGAAAGGTTGGGTATAACGTATCACTACACATCAATTTTCCATAGAATATTTGATTTTGATTTTCTTCAAGATAGAAACTATAATGATGACTTATTGTTTTTTAAGAGAGAATTCGATTAAATAGGTGTTTTGGATATTTTTATATCACAAAAAGTCTCATCCTATTGTTTGTCAAGTTTAAGTATTATAAATTAAATATTATCTTACTAAATTATAATGGCAAGGTTTGTGTTGGGAGATAAATTTGTATTTCACCATCAAACCCCCATCTTTGATGGGGATTTGTGACATGCTCATATTTTCATGTTGAAAGAACTTCATTGAATGTATGAGAAAAACAAGTATAATCACAATATTAGTTTAAGTGACTTCATTGGATTTATTTTTAATAGGGTCTTGCACCACCGTAATAAGCTTGATATTTGATGGATGGATTTGTGCATAATTGTTTTGACCATGAAAATGAGAAATTATATTCATATACACTTAAATTCGATTGTACCCTACCAATGACACTTGATAATGGAGAATGCATCAAATTCAATGTTTTTATTCAACAAAAACGTAGAGGGCCGTTGGCTGACAGTAGGCCTTGTTAAAAAAAGGCTAGTTCTTGTGCGTGAACTCGATGTCGTGCAACTCCCACAAGTGACACCTGTAAGATTTTGGCCTTCATGATGTGACTCTAAATTCATTTAACAAGACATCTATCACCTTCATGTGTGTCCACTGGCAAATTCCTTCAGTCTTCCCTATCTTCTCGACCATGGATTGTTTTTAGAAGATGGTGTTTCTAGAGGAGCGAGTGCAAAGCCTTACGCATGCTTCAATGCAGGGTCCACCCGCTTAGCCTCCTCCTGCAAAGTGTCATGTGGGTCACCCTCACAAAGCACTTTGTCTCATTTCGGACAAATTGTAGGCCACACATCTGAATCCCATGGCCTACAACTCCACGTACAACAAGGAGGGTACGATGGTGTTACCTTAGACACTCCTTACTACCGTTCTTCTTGTCATCGGTGCTGGCCACAACAAGGGTTCGCAACGCCACATTGATGATGACGTGGCTGTGATCAATGCACTATCTTCTTCAATTTCAAAGGCTCCATCTTCTCCTGTGGTTACATCGGCATCATATTCAACCATGCCTCCCTTCATGAAGTCACCATCATTGTCACCGACTCTAGTTATTGCTTCTCTCTCGCGCTAATACTATTACTTCTTCCCCTCCTCGCATACAGTGGATTACTATAATAGAGATGGGTAAGGCTCATGCATTGCTTACTCCTCCTTCTTCCGATGTTGACATGCTGATGATGCCAAGACGTCAAGATCCACATCGTATGGGACAAGTGGTTATCGAGAAGGACCTGTCTCTTAAATAGTCGAGCAGTGATTTGCTGTCAAGCGATGACTTAATGAAAACCGAGTGCGTGCTTTTGATGCTCAGCAAGAAAACTTCATAAGGAACATCGTCATCATCCACAATCAACGCCAAACGTGGTCGCTACGTCGACTGGTTTAGAAGCGGCCACTTCCTCATCATCTTCTCCGCTTTCAAATTGCATCCTTCCGCTTATGCCACTGTCAAGCATCTACGGTCTTGTTTCGTACACTAGATAGATATTTGATGTATTACCATCTCTCTTAGAGCCGTTCTTGGCTGGTTTGAGCTTGACACAAAGGTGATGAGTAAGGGGTATAAGATGGCGGTCATTGCGGCCGTGGTAGTAGTACTTGCTCCACTTGTGAATGGCAAGAAAAGGAAGCATGGAGATGGCGGGAAGGGTGCGTGGATCGTACACCATCTGATCATTACGGTGGAGATTTCAAAACAGCTGACGTACGCTCGTAATTGTGGCATGGGTCTCAATTCAATAGTCACCCGCCACGAGATTCGAGGAGTCAGCGCCCGTCATGGGCCCGACAAGCTATATCGATTGGGTTATGAAGCTTTCGGCCAATAGTGTATCCGTAAGTTTGTGACCCACCTACTTGGTTGGGTGTGGCGTGTAGGAACGACAATTATGTAGAAGTTGTCTGCTGACTTTAAAGAAAAAAGTCTCATGTTCCATCGTAGATATGTTTGCATGATGAAGTGTATGGCATCAAGCTGTTTCTTATGTTGAACGCAGATCACATGAATGTTTAGTTTATGCCATCGAAGGGTCATACATACGTTCCTATTGGATTTGAGGGCATTAGCATCCTCGGTATGGATGACAAGTACGCCATCACAGTGCTCGTCACGTTATCCATGTGTGGGGAGCTGTTACCCATGCAACTCATTCTCTAAGGGAAAACCACTTGCTCTCTCCCATAGGGTATGCATGCGAAAAAACTGCACGATGTAGGGCGGCATCTCATACAAACCGCATCATAGTGGCAAACAGGGAAATGACAAAGAACTAGATGCGAAACATTGTGCTACCATACAATGAGCGTACGTTTGTAACCTTAGGTGTTATTGAGGGTGAAACAAAAATTTTGCTAATGCTTGGCACGTGGCGTGTGTACTATAGCAACACTTTCCTCAAGTAGCTACACGATGATTTCCCCTTTATGAGGACAGTCTAAGTGCCGCCCGGATGCACCGAAAGAGCATTACCTACTAACATGGGACTTATGAGTCCGTTCAAAAACAACCTTGAAGAAATATTTGTTTTATGGGGCACTCAATGCAGCTAGGCAAGGATGTCGATTCACATTGGTATGAAAGAGCTATAAGAGGCTTCATGCAAGTGGTTCTTGAAGGCTTGGAAGTACATGCCGAGCCCATGGTGAAAAATGCAAAAGGTAAGACCAACTTCCCTTATGTGTTTAACCTAGATTTCCAGTGTGCTGCTACCCCATATGCCGGGGAACCGTTGTTCACAACTGACATTTATGAGGCAGATGATGAGGTCGTGTAATTTGTCCACTAGTGCTTAATGACAACATTTTTTTGCACGTCGCTTTCCATCGCTTCACCATCCACCTCCCCGTTGCACATGTTTATCGTCCACATGCTTGTCGTACATTTTGATGAACACAAAGTAGTGCGTTTTTGAGCCTAATTTCCACCCACAAAAAACCCCAACCAAAGAACGTGTGCACAACCTGGAAAGCAAAAGTAGTTGGTGAAACTTTCGATTTGATTATTCAACTTTGGAATTTCTGTGAACACACTTTATTTTGAGTTTTTACTACTAAAAACATACTTAATATCGAATATCAAGAGCAATAGGGGTTTTAATTAAATGGTTAAGTTTTCATTGCATTGAACTTCCTACATATTTAAGGTGTTCTTGATGTAGGGAAGAGTGCAGAGAATGAAATTGGGGTTATTTTTCATCTTTCGTATGAAATTTTGACCTTTTGTGCGGCTTTTTCAATGACCTTTGTTTTAAGGCGATAAACATTTTAGTCCAAATTTGACATGCGGGGCGAAGATTGTTACTATCTGTACATAGTTGGGTACCCTGCTTCTCTCATAGAAAGCACAGTACTTTTTGATTAAGTTTGAAAAGGTCGGCAGCGTATACTTTGTGGAACTGGCTTGCTCATTACACGGGTCCTACCCGCAGCGTTCATTCTTATCTGATCAGGGCCATTTGCGATTGGTTTCCAGCTATGGCCTTCGCTGCTTCGATTTTGTCGCACGGTCCCTCAAGGTCCATCTCGCCTCGGGCTGTTCGCCAGGCCGCTTATGCCCGTGATCTCGCAGAAGACTCGGTTTTTGTCGGGTTGTGTTCGGGCGCGTGCCGTCGTCCACCCAGTTACGTTTGCACGCTCCAAAGTGTAAGGGGATGATGTAACTTCCCAACCTCTCTCACCTACAAACAGATCGACCTGGACGGGTGGCACAGAGCCACGGGAGCGTCGTGTGGTCACTCAGTTGGATCCAGCTGAGGGGAGGACACTAGCGACTGTCCGGCGTCACGGGTTGTGCCAGTGTTCGCTCAACGACTGGCCCAACCCTCCCCGGGCTACGCTCGGCGCGGATTGGTGCTGTCGATCGTAGCCACTTGTTTGCTGGGCGATTTGAAACTGGTGGCCGCTGGCCTGTGCGGTGTTCTGGAAACAAAACATCTGCATTGTCATGTGGACTTGAGGCTTTTGTCAAGAGTCAAACATTGTTCGAGGCGAAAGATTGTCCCGACCTGGCCCTCGTTAATCGACTTAGAACGACTGGAGAAGGGGAAATCGCAGGATTCCCCTCACATTCGGGGACGGCGTATATCTAACAAAAATAGGAGGATACAAACATGAGTGCCTCGTACATGACCCATATCTTCTCTGGTTCGGGGGCGTTACGAAGGTTTGCTTGCTCAAAAAGCTCTGCCCATCTTTAAATACATCCATCCAGCATTGAAACAATAAAATCTCATCTTTTCCTCACAGTGAAGATGTATTAAAACTATTCAATTCGAACCCCACATCTTCCTTTTCACTCACACTATTCATTCTCTCATTCCTTGAAGTTCAAATGCAAATCATCCCTGCCCTGATGTACCTCTCTTTTTTCATCTCTTCCTTCTCCTGATTCCTTCCTCCTTCTAGCCATGATCATTTACCATTGCGATTGTCACATGTTCCGTGTGGAAAACTTGTTCTACTCACTTTGTGCTTTGAAAAGATGCGATTGGGAGATTCGCACATGGATATACAGTGAAAAATTGTTCATAAAAATACATTTAAACCCAAAGCGAAATTCCATATTGGAATGAAACCATCATCATCCCACCCACAAATTATAAGCTAACAATTATTTTGAACACCCTTAACCACTTGTGGGACTTAGAAATTCATGTAGTGCTTCAATCATGTTATGAATCACAATCTTACAATTATAAAATTCAGAATCTCAAATTCAAGTAGCATATTCCAAAGCGGAACGTAAATATGAATATTACATAAAATATTTTCTAACGTCAAGATTCCTTTCTTATCCATATAGTTTCACTCAATTGTTTTTTCCTAAAGTGATTTTCATACTTCTTCAAAATTGAAGACATCTTGACTCATTAATTACTCATTGTTTTCATTTAGAGTTAACAATTATGTAGACATGTAAAACAGTTACATTTTTAAATTTTGTAAATTCTTTGAAAGTGCCTCAAAGTCGGAATCAAGACTAATGAGTGGACTTATGAAGATAAAAAATGTCGTATTCCAACAAACACAATGAATTCTTGGGAATCTTTGGTGGATAGTGTGAATGATCAACTACTAATCATGTTAACAATGTTTTCATTTAAGTTTTTTTGTCCTTTCAATGTGGAAATCAAATTTGGAAGACGTGCCTACTAATGCCATTGGTAACTAATATACTAATTCTTGGATTTGTCATACGATATTCTCATTCTATTATTCGTGATTTTTTGAAACTTCTTGGTTATTTTTATGCATAAACGTGCACGATCATATTATTAAACAAAGCCTCAAGGGTTAACCATTGGAAACTAAAATGCAAAAAAATGATTATTGAAAAGATATGAAAAAATGAGAAGTAATCATTCCATCCAAATTGCGTTAGCTAGGTTTGGTATGATTTCATTATCCTTGTAATAAATGGTATTTTTGAGTTTTTGGGAAATTTATTAGTCACTGTTCTTAAAGATTCGACTCATTATGACCAAGTTTGCAAGGATAGAAAGCTTCAGAAGCTTTTTTTGAATGTTAGCTCTTGCAAAGTAGTTATTCCTTTCATGTACATGTGTTGAAATGCATTAAATTAACTCGTACATGGATAGTAAATGTGTTTCTTAAAAACTCTAGCATAATGAAGGGCAACCATGGCTTAAACATGTGATTTCAAAACATTTTTTGGAATGATTTTCTATGGAAATTCCACAAATTGTTTGTTATGGAACATAATTTACACGTGAATATTGGGTAAAATGAGCTAGTTTAGTCTAGTTTCCCCATGTTTCATCGTCACTATTAAGGCAATGGAGGGAACCCCAAAGTTTGTGAGGTTTCAAAAGGCTTTTGTTGTCATCTTTAAAACGTACATGGCATGCAATCTCAAATACATGAACATGATAATCAATAAATTTTGAAAAGTTTGTTAATGTATATAATTCCACTGAGGGTCTTAAATAGGTACTTTCCTTTCCACCATACTCTAGTTACTCATGACTCACCCCATTCAAACATCAGATTAATAGGGAAGTGTTGCTTCCAAGTGT
This sequence comes from Penium margaritaceum, assembly GCA_023375785.1. Classification (NCBI taxonomy): domain Eukaryota; kingdom Viridiplantae; phylum Streptophyta; class Zygnematophyceae; order Desmidiales; family Peniaceae; genus Penium; species Penium margaritaceum. Next base: position 108,476 of record SZWC01006601.1, read on the forward strand.
ATTTTCTTGTTCTGCAACTTGTGTGCTCTTCTGTATTGTCAAGACTCCATTGTTAATCCTTACCCATTATTCTTCAAAGATATTAATTTTGACTAGTCACATCTCAAGGATATTCCTTGCTATCATTTCCAATGTCACTACTTTTTATCTACTTTTCCCACAAGTTTTGGCATGTTTGTTTTTCAACAATTAGTCAAGCATATTAGGCCACGTGATTGTAATAGAAAACTATTTATTGTTCAACATGAGACATGTTTTAAACTCGATCTTTTATGAATTTCCACATGCATTTGGTACTTCAAATACTTCTTATACCAATTTGTATGAAACTTTCAACAATATTCTAATAAGAAAAGTGTTTCACTACATCTTCAAGTTGGATATTTCTGTCTCTTTGTTATCTTCTAAAGGATGAATGTTTTGAACTCATATCCAAGATGAAGCATAGTTTGGTTTCATCCAAGTGGAAGTGGGTAACAAGATGAATACCGTGCACGACTTTCAAAGCTTGAATGTGATGTTTTCCTAGCATATTGCCTTTAGAAAATAAAATGATAATTATGAAGATGATTCTAGATGTATCAAGTCCTTGTAAGTTGTTGATGTTTTAAAGGATCTTCTTAGAAATGATTACTATAGCTTTGTGAATATTTTTAAAGAACAAAACCTCCTCAATTCAGTGATAAAATGTTTAAATCACTTACAATGATGGAATTATGCTATTTTTTTACATAAGTGCAAAATTACTAACAATATACGTTGTTTACATGTGTGGTTGTGATATTTGGTGCCAATATAGATGGTGCATAAGTGATAGGACCTTCAAGATGGAAAACCTCACAAAGATAACTTTGGAATTGAACTTCAAGGTTGTAAATATTTTTAAGACAACATCCATGTCATTAAAGTATTTCATGTAAATGAAAAAAACCTCTTGGAATCATACAAGGATTAAGGTTGATGATTAATGAGATCTTATTAGGGCTATATGTTCATTCAGTATAATACATTCTCAAGGAGAGGAAAACAAGAAGATGTCAATATGAAGGTGTCTTTATCCTACAAGTCATTTTTCATATGGCGAACATAGATTTATGATGTTGTACCTTCAAGTGTTGGACTAGGTTCTTTTAGAATAAATGGGGCATTTTGAGAAATTTCACTTGTACTTTGAACATTGACCAAAGATATTTTACAAGTGCTTAATTCTAGAGAAGCCACCATAGAATGAACCACATCATGAGGAAATCTGGTTTGTTTAATTTAGATTTAAGAGCGATTTCACATTATCTCTATCCCTCTCTCTCTCTCTCTCCATCTCTCTCTCTCTCTCTCTATTATTTCACTTCTATCTCTCTCTTGCTCTCTATTTCTCTCTCCCTCTCTCTCTCTCTCTCTCTCTCTCTCTCTCTCTCTCTTAGAGTATCTCTATCTCTCTCTATTTATGTATATCTCTCTCTCTCTCTCCCTCTCTTTCTCTATCTCTCTCTCTCCATTCGCTCATACTCGTTCCTTTTGCTATTTTCCTTTGCTCCTTGCAACCAAATTCTGATTTAACCTTTCTTTGGGCCTTCACATTTGCTCATGGCCATTTATCACATGAAATGCATTTGTTACTTACTTTTTAATAAAACATGAAAACTTTTTTCGTCTATCGGACCGCACATATCATGCTCATAGTGCCCAATTTAAGGAATATATTTAGATTATAGTGATCGAATATGAAGTTTTCTTTCAAGTTTATTCTTTTGCACGTGATTTTTTGTTTCATTGCATGGTCATTATTTGCTTATGTGAAGAAATTGACAAAACTCCTTTTTCATTGATTAGTAGTGACTTTGTTTTCTATATAACACACCAAGGTTTTCATTTAAGTGCACTGAAGAATTTGTTTTTTATCCTTGGACATTAGCCACTTGCCTTTCACGTACATCACGAACACAAGACCATGGCCATCCTTGCTCATGTTATGTGTTTTTTGAGAACCCGAACGAGAAACAAATCCCTAAATGAAGCCCATTAGCCTTGGGCCTACCTTCACATTTGAAAATAGTTTCACTCTTTTGTAATGTGAATGAGTAATATGTTTCCATGGACAATTGCACAATGGATTATCCGCAACACTCACGCATGTAAGGGTGAAGAGGTTGACTTAGGTTTTCATAACTTATGGTAGTTTGGAAAAATCAAGTACATACTACTAGATCTTGAGATCCTATAATGTATGACAAAGACACTTCACTAAGAGTCAATGATTGTCATATGTTTTTCTGAAGGGGATTATGCAAGTCTCATAGTTGACATCACATTGGGAAAGAGAGGATGCATTATATAGCTTTGGTGTTTGCAAGAAATCTTTTGGGTTAACGGGTATCTTTGAGATCTAATAATCAAATGGATTAAAATTTATTTTAGATTTTTGTGGCATTTTTAAGACAATCCTATAGCTTACGTGTTGTTATGTAGAACATGATTTATTGTGATAAGAAATAAAACAGTTCAAAAACTTCGGTGTAGCATCAATGTCATTGTTTATCTATCCAAAAACATCACTCCATCCACTTAAAGACAAGAAGATGTCTTCTAGTTATATGCAACTAGTACTTGGTCTTTGTTGTGTGTTCCTCAGTTGTGCACATAGTGCAAGGGTCGTGCACGTCAAGGAAATGCATGAGGTTGTGAGCAAGAAACATTACAAGAAGAAAATGGAAGGAGGGTAGAGGTCAGCCTCTTTCTTTCCCTTCTTGAGGTCTCTTAAGCACAGCAAAAGTAAAAAAAAACATAAATAGCGTGAGTGAGGGAGAGGGACACAGAGTGTGTAAGAGAGATAAATTCCAAGGATGAGAAATAATGAGCATATGGAAATACAAAGTTTTCATGAGCATGATAGTCGTTTTCAACCCTTGGCATATGTTTCTTAATGAAAGGAAGAAGTCAAAATATGGGACCTAATCTGTGCTTGCTTATCACAAGAAGTTCAAGTTTCAGTGACTCATGTTTTTGTTTGATGTCTTTAGCGTACGTCAATGAAGTTTCATAGTGGGTATGTGATGCATTAAATGTTTCTTAATCTGTTTTTTCACAATGGACATTTGGATTATTAAAATTTTACATTGAATAGCGTTTTAAATATTTTCATGAAAGTTAAAATAACTTTTGAAACATAGTTGCCACCAAATTCCTCTTTTGTATCACTTGAGTACACTTAAAATTAGTTGCAAAAAGAGTGGGCATAAGGCGAAGGTACCCTTTTTCTTGTCCTCCCTCTTTTCTTATATTCATTTATTTCTTTGATTATTATGATTGATTAAATTAGGTAATATGTTGGGTAGTTTCTAAATGGAGAACTAATTCTTAGAATGAAAATTTGGAATATTCAAATTAATTAAGAAAAAGTTCACCCCAAAGACTTAGAAGGAAGTTTCACTCACTATACGCGTCTCATGCAGTGAACATCATAATTTATTCACGTATAAGACAACTTTATTATAGGATGAATATGATCATGCCATTACGATGATTTCTTTATTCAAAAAGTCTAAAATGTTTTGTACATAGTTTGTGTAACGGGCCGTGTCTCCAGCTCCTGCTCTGAAGTCGTCGTTGGAGTTCGCAGAATCGCGTTCTCAGTCCGCGTCAGGGGTTTACCCCCTTTGCAAGACTGAGGGGCAATCGTCATCAACGACCCAGAGCAGGGAGACTCGAATATTTTGAGTCTCCGGAGGCCCATTGTCGTTTTTACCTAACCCCTGGTTTTGGGACCCAAACCGGGGGTGTTTACCTCAAACTCGTGAGTTTGCACGAGTTTTCCGGTTTAGAAACTCGTAGTTTGTCCTAAACGAACTCGAAATTCAGTTTTGACGCGTTGGCGTGAAATCGTTGCGTGCGAGGCACGATCGAAGATTTCGCGCCGATCTTTCTCGTTCGGTACTCGCTCCTCGCTCCTCGCTCTATCCCTCGTATTCGCTTGTTCTCACAAGCGAGGAGGGCGAGTGAGGACAAGGGCACGAGGCCACAGGCCTCGTCCTTCGAGGCCTCACGGCCTGCTAGCCGCCGATCGAGCCACCAGCTCGATCGGCGGCCGATGGCTCGCCTGCGGGTGGCCGGCCGGTCACTTAACCGGCCGCCGGCCACCCAGCCGGTCGGCCGCCGGCCGGCCGGTAGCCAGCGAGTGGCTGGCCACCGGCCAACCCTCGCGATAGCGAGGGGTGGCTTGCAGCCACCCCCTTGCTATCGCGAGGTGGGAGGGCCAAACTGGCCCTCCCGCTACATTCCTCCCCACTTATTATGAACCGTCCCGGTTCATGACCAACAAGTGAGAATGCCAGGTAGTGAGTTGTCAACATTGT